>QVOB01014683.1:0-20382 GCA_014839585.1 Pseudomyrmex concolor
AAAAAGAATAAAACAACTACTATGACGTGAGCTTCATTTTTTCGACGCTGGAGTGTAAAAAACACCCCACGCGACTACTCCCGGGTTAACGAAATTTGCACAGAGCCGCTCCGAAAATTTTCTACCAGACCGTCACGAAATAAAAACTAAGTATTAGCGTTAACACTTCTTCGCTTCAAATGTCATGTTCTTGTAAAACACAAAGAATTTCTTTTACAAGTGTGTGTGTGTGTGTGTGTGTCGCGCGCGCACGCGGTTGTATAATAAGAGAGATATTCTTTAGAAAGATAGATAAACTCTGTATTGGGAAAGGTCGCGCGATAAGCTAGAAATCCGTGAGGCATTCCTTGCCGCGTTTAAACTCGCTATTGGCGATTTACTTGGCAGGTATTGTAACAACAATTTAACGCCTCCTTGATTTTGACTGTTTATTAATAAATTCACACGACAACACGCAAGAATAAAAGCAGAAAAAAAAAGAATAAATGATGAAGAAAAGCAAGATGGAATATGTATATGTATATATGTATATATATATATATATATATATATATATATAACATGAAAATGAGGATCGTCATACCTGGCTGACAACGGAACCGCTTAGTTGTGACTTGACAAGAAGGGACTTGAACACCTCGAGCTTCACGTTTCCGCTGGTGGGCGAGCAGATCTTGTCGTAGACCTCTCTGTAGAAAGCCGGTATGGAGCCTGGGAGAGACATGCGGGAGAGAGAAATGTGAGATAGAGGCTGTCTTGCGAGAGACTCGCTCCTCGCGACGGCTAACGAGAGAGACCTTCGAGAGCGGTTGTCCGCTCGCTCTATCCGCGACCGCTCTCTCGTTGGTCATGCGTCACGACACCGACTTGTGGAGCGCACTCGCATCGGTCGTCGTTCCGTAACGAATAAACTTGGTGCTTTTTTTGGTTAAAAAGAACCAAGAGGTAACGTACATACTTTCTCTCTACGCGCGCGAGAACCCGCGAGATCTTGTCTTGACACATCCTTGGGATGTCACGGTAACAAATATGATGTTAACATGAATAAAAAAAAAAAAAAAAATCCTAAACTTCCTTTTGACAATATGTTTCGACAACCCGATCGTGCGACGCGCGATTTGGTCGACGATTTCTATCTATATCCCTAAGGATCGATAGCTGAAATCATGCTCAACATCCAAATGGTCAAGTATTTCTTAGATAACGGTATTGGGAGTCACGAAAACAACAACGAAACACGCACGTTGTTACCGTTATCACGTCGAGTGGTTCTCGGCCACGCATATGTGATTATATGTCGCAGATCGTAGCGAAGGATCAGCTGATTGTTAACGAGGATGTGCCACGAAAGCATCCTTGATGCGCGAAACATCCCAAGACGAAATAGAAGGATCGTGTTCCCCGAGATCGACCCTCATCTCCCGGAGGAGCGTAAATTAAACGAGAAAACGTGTCCGTTGAGCATGATCTGGCCTATATTTCACACGAGAACAAATCGACAAGGAAAAAACCGGAAGATCCGTGAATAATAATCGCGTTTGTTTCTTCTTCGAACGCCGATATTCGCGTACAACGGAATTGTTGACGGAACGTCGACGTTCTCGGAAAAACTAGTAGACCTTGTCGCGGGCGGGAGACGAGAAGTTACACGGGGCTTACGCAGTGGATTCATCATTTACCGAACGATAGATCGGTCGACGCCATGTTGGATTATCCGTGGATCATTCGTACGGGGAAACCGGCGCTAGAAAATCTCAGCCGTCGTGAGCGACGGCCAATGGCCGACGACAGCACGGTTCTAGGGTTCTAGGTTAGAGCACCGTTCCGGTTTGTGTAAACGAATAGTATCCGCGACACCACGCACTTGTGAGTCAATTACGTTGTGATTACACGTCAAACGACACTCACGCGCGTGAACAAAACAATCGCACGTCGCACACCATCGCGGCACGGCGCAAGACTGACACAACGAGACAACGAACAGCCGTCACACCACTCATATCGCCGACGGTCGTAGTCGAGAGCACGACGAGAGAATGTTTGTTTGAGATTTGTGAGAGTGTGTTGCGGAACATGATGCGCGACCACGGCGTCCCGGCGCGGGATTTGCACGAAGCAACATAGCCGACGGAAAACGTACGGGCGCTGCGTATAAAATAGAAGAGAAAAAACTCAATTACATGTTTTTTTTGTTTTTTTATTATTAATATATTAATAACACATCGAGTTGGATGGGATGAAATGCATCAATTTTCTTCCAATTCTCCGAGCGGAAACGGTTTCGGCGACGGTTTTCTCTCGCCAAACCTAAATCCACAAATCTCCTTTCGCAATTCGTTGGACGTTGACTTATCTAGAGACTCGATCAGCCGTATTTTCTGCGCTATCTCCTGCTGTATTATAGTTCGATACTTTTTTCCCATGCCGAGACTCTCCATGTCACGTAAGAAATCCATTCTTTCTCGTATCCCTTGTACCACTTGAAAACAATATATAGTGACACGGTAACACAATTGCATTTTTATTAACACATGAATAATAAATTTTATTTTAAATTTTTAGCAATTGATAACTCAAGAAACTTCTTTCACTTTTTTTTCTGAACGATTATTCTCTCAAAAACTTTTTTTGGAGAGAAATAATAACTTACAGTCGTTTAGAAAGTCCACAGTTTCAATTGGTTGCGGTTCTCGTCTAGCTCTGTGCAGAATCTTAGGACCGTGTGGAGTCTCCGGCATATCTTTTCCATAAGCCATCATGCATGCCAAGTGACGTTTTTGTTTTTCCTTATCGACTAATTACGTAAAACGTATGTTAATTTACGTGTATCTTTTATATATTTATATATATTTTATACGGCTGTTAAATTATTATGGTTACATATAATAGAAAAAATATGTATATAATTATTTACGTAAGGGCGTTATCCTTCGGTACTGCTCTCTTTCGTAAGCACCGCTGCTTATTATCGTCTCTTGCGAACGTCTCTTCCAAGCGCTATTCGATTTAACCTAGCAGAAGGTGCTACAGAAAATTCTTTTTAACGAACTTTTTAACGAAATTATTTTTAACGAACTTTTCTACTGTGTTTTTTTAACATAACGCTTACTCCATTATCTTCAATTTTATCTTCCTTTTTTTTCGTCCTCTCAACTGAAAGCGGTAAAGGCTCGCCCTTGTCTACAGCATTCTGGATTGTTTTTCTTTGTAACATTGTCAGCTTAGATTCCTCCATTAGCACTAAAATGGAACATTTTTACATTAAAAAAAAGTGAAACATCTTCCGAATTATATTTAAATATTATTTATTTATGTACACACACATTAGCAATGAAACACTGTACACGTCTTGAATGTCAGAGGAGTTGTTTACTTACATTTGATAAGATTTCTGGTTTCTTCGCTGTATTTTGCTATTGGCGGATTGTGAAACGCGCCCACTCCCAAACCGACCCTCTGATACTTTCGATCCATATTGACGTTTCCGAAAATTCGCTTAATAAAAAAAAATCTCTATAATTATTGTGCTAATTACCGAATACAGACCGTCGTCGCGCAGCTTGTGCGGCAATCACACATTTTTTTCCGTCATCGATACGCGCGTCACGTTTCTATGACTACCCTACTTGAAAAGATGACTCACTCGATCGAACCAACTTTCACATTAGAATTCAAAATTGCAGACTATTACTCACAATTAAGTCTGTAATTCTGGCAGTTTTAAAATTCCTTTCGTCTGTATATCAAAATATCGAATAAATTTGCACAAATTGTTAAGTGAAAGAGACTCTAATTGTGCTTTTTCGGTACTGCATAAAATATTCGGATTTTGGAATTTACAGATATTTTGTTATTATTTTTATAAACGCGTATGTGCGCACTTAAAGGATTACATTACTAACTAAAGGCCTCTTATAGGATGTAGTTAGTTTTTTAATTTCAATAAGTTACATATTACATGTTAATCAACGCGTATAAACAATGATCAATCCGGAGTAGATGTATTTTGAAGAGTGGAAGCGCGTGCGCGCCTAGTTCACTGCTATCAGTGGTTCGTTTCCTTTCTCCTTCTAACTCAGTCAGTTCTTTCGCGTATCAACCCGAACCCATTTTCAATCCTCGCAACCCCCGAAACGCATTGTTCTCGCGGATTTTTACTGATCCGTAACTATACTACTCGAGAAACACCACGTCGTGTCGATTTCTCATCGAGGGTGCCGCGTGATAGATTCCATGTTTTGTTCTCGGGGTGCGGAGGTCAGTGAAAGTTATTGATTTTCACCGCGAGAACAGACAGTAGTATCTCCAGCAATTCGTTAAGCACATTCGTCGAGCACACCTGCTGTAAAGGTAAACGACAAGTATTTCACGTATATTTGTCTCTCATCGATCATCGCATTGTTTGATTGCTGATTGTCGCGATCGACGATAAATATATAAGTTTCATTAAGAGGAGTCGTCAAAAGATCAATTTAATGGATCAACGCTCTCACTCTCTAGTAGTAGATTTCTTAAATATTTTGCTCAATATGTGCAGTAAAGATTATAACTTGTAAATTTTTCAGAAGCTTTTGAATCTGTTAATTCTCGCCGCCAAGATGAAGATCGGATTGTTGAAGAATTTCATGTACTACTTCAACCTGAGGCAGGGAACTATACTAATTGCTATATTCCAATTGGTAATATGTACATTTACATATATTGTATATATATATATATATATATATATATATATGTATATATATATATATATATATGTATATCACACATGCATATATGATCCGTAAGATACTTGATCATCACCTCGAGCATTCGAAAATTTGTTACAGTTCTCGTCAGGATTAAGTATGATATTTTTTATTATGGCGCTGATACATGGAATGAGGAATCTGGAAAAGGTGGTCAAGGACACCGAAGATGCTCTTGAGAGAGAAGCTTTGGAAGAGATATCGAATCACTTCCATGCAAACGCCAAGATAATGGACATGGCGCATCATAACGCAACCGGTCATTACAGAGATATTTGCATTTCATGCGAGAAACATAGAAATCAACAAGAAACAAAATTTCGCGCTCTTCATTACGTAATTTTCCGAAAAGACGCTTTTTATTTTTGCAGAAATGGTGTACGCGATGTACTGCGGCCTCGTCATCACTGTTATCCACTTCATCTCCACCATGCTACTTCTTTATGGCGCTCTAACGGTATCGTGTCGTTGAGAACTGAAATGTTGTCACACATCTCTATATCTGATTCTTTTTCTATAGTTTTTTTTTTTTTTTTTTTTTAGAATAATCGTCATTTTACTATTATAGCGGCTCTAGCGATCTCCTTGTTCCTAGTTGAAGAAGACTGTCCTTTCCTCGCTATTTTAGGTGGAAGAGCGGGCATTTGCGAACGTACGTAAATATTGTTTGAAATAAAATCCCATCTCTGTTACGTAAATTATCTAGGTAGATTGTTTTGCTGAAAAAAACATATGGTGTTTTCAGGTTTGATCGCCTTCTTTTTAATAATCACGAGCTTTTATATTTGGTTCGTAGTGTACAGTACTTATAAGAGTCTCGAAACGAAGAAAGGACTCATGCATGAGATGCACAGTGTAAAAAAAAAGTACGCAGTGTCGGTACCACTGGAGGTGCCAAAGGAAATTCAGATCTCGGCGAACAAAGCTTACGAACTTTAAAAATATTATGAAAATAAAGATAGCAATGCGGAAAATCTGCTCATTAACGAGGATAAGAAAGAGAGAGAGAAAGAGAGAGAGAGAGAGAGAGAGAGAGAGATTTTACGATGTGAAACGCAAGTTTTTATAAAATCTCGCCCCTCCTCCTACATCCCACAGACAAAATCTTGAGAAAAGATGAGATCAGATCGTGTGCTTTCAGACGAGTTTCTGAATTAAAACCAAGAGATCATCACAAAAACTAACATATGCAATAAACATTTATATTTGTTTCAAAAATAAAAAAATCAAAAGCAAAAACTGAAACTTTCATACTATACTAAAAACATGAAGATAAAAGCGAAGATCTTACTTTACAAAGTTCAAGAGAGATAAATTTACAAGGAACGAAGTTCTCATTGTTGAACATTTTCTATCATCTCATTTGTTTCTTAAAGTTGTGCATTTCTTTAATCCTGCGTTTTACGAAACGCAGCCTAAAAAATCTAACGTATAGATACTCTTTGTTATATTTACGTAATTTTATTGATAAAAAAAAAAAAAATTGCATATCTCTACTATACGCACACACATCCGATACACATATGTACGTTTCTACCTTGTCTTTTGTAAATGGATATAAAAAAATACCACGACTCCAAATTGAATCTATCTGATGTACGAATGCGCATTGATTCTTTCGCGCAGAAGACTGAATTTAATTTTGCGGCACAACATGAAGTACTCAAAAAGTTTTGTGTTAGATGGTCAGCGATGTTAAGGTGTATAAAATTAATCTAAAATTAATCTAATAAAGAAAGTGCGAAAAAAACTCCGAGAGTCGTGGCATAATTGGATTTTATTTCATACTTAAACCCAACTTTCTTTGCGAAATTACAACCTTGTTACTTGCGACAATACGTGAAGTGTAAAACTCACACTTCTTGCGTGTATGTGTGTTATATGTATATGTATATCATAAATATATGGAAAAACACATAATACATATATATAAAAATTATAGAGAATACAATACACATACATGTACACATATATATATGTATGTATGTATGTATGTATGTATGTATGTATGTATGTATGTATGTATGTATGTATGTATGTATGTATGTATGTATGTATATGTATGTATGTATGTATGTATGTATGTATGTATATAACGTATAATACACGACATGATTAGGCTATAAAACAAAGATACATTCATCAAATCGCCAACAAATGCACTTACATGATAACTATCCGCGTAAAATCATCGAAGAGTAGAAGTGTATCATTTTTATAGCAAATTTTGTGTTTATATATTATGAAAAAACCACTTGATAGTTTTATGAAAAACATTTCGAGTTTTATGAAAATTGTAAGTAGGGATACACAATTGCGTTGCACAAAGCTTTTATCGCAAAGCTGTAAAAAAAAAATGATTAGTTGTTTTCTGCCACAATAATAATAATAATATTTATGAGTAACGTGCTTGCTTCAGCTAATCGCAGCGAGATTTTTATGTAAAATGTAAGAAAACTGTATCGGTTCAACAAATAACTAGCGGGTGTCCCACATCTGGGATGTTCCTTCCGTTTGTTATATTTAAAATCCTGCACTTTTCTCTATTTTAACAGGCGTGAGCCTCGTGTAACAAGATTGAGACACAATCTCAATAGTATTAACACATTTTAACGACATCTTGTCAATATTATCTTTTCTGTTAGTTTCTTTTTTTTTTTTTTTTTTTTTTTTTTTTTTTTTTTACAAGTAATAGAACTCTTCATTTGGTCCTCTATCGCATATATCGTCCGAGCATGGACATTAATTTTGTATATGAACATTTCACACGTGTCGTGAAGTCTCCGCGAATACGATGTACCGTACTCGCTTATCTCATCCCCGATATAAATGATAACAACGAAGGAACCCGAAAGTCGATTCTTGCCGCGCAGTTAGAGGAGTTTCATATATCTTCCAGTCACACTTTGTCGTCGGTCAATTCAAGGAACTGCGCGTAAAAGTCCCTGGTGCATTCACCTTTGTTGTTGAATACAAACTTGTAATAACTACCATCCGCGCATATTACTGCACAAAAAAGTTGTATAAACATGTAAAAACTTATTATGCGAGATATTTTATACTTTTTACGTGTACATTGCCTTACCTATAATGCTGTTATTATCTTGACCAAATGCGCACATGCACTGGGGACCACCTGGCACTTCAAATTTGCAAAAGCTCCAACTCGAACTAAAGTACTTTGGCAGGAACGTGGCAGAAGCTAAACTAGATTGGCGATTTAGTTTTTGATCTTCAACAGCAAATACATGTACAGTTCCGTGATCGCTCGCGACGCATAGCCACGTAGAATCGTGGTTAAAATTTATACTGTACAAAAAAAAGTATACGTGTTAGGATGTCACATAAATATTTTTGTTCGCATCTTATATTGCGCGCTCACCAATAGATATTCGCATGATTTGCTCCTCTTCTTAGTTCGTTAATCATATTACCGCTTTGTGTGTCAAATACTCTTATTAGAGTGCCTTTTTCCGAGGCAGTGGCTAATCTGGTGCCCTGTAGGTTTAAAGCTATGCAAGATAAAGGTGTTTCGTGTGCTTCTATGTTTAAAGGTTGCTTCTCTGTGTTAGCCAAATCTATAACTGAAATATCACATTCTAATGTTATGTGACGTATTAATCAATCACAAATAAAATATATTATAATCCTAGTTCTCTGGTTTGTGTGTATAATAATCTTTATTTACCTTGAACATGACCATTTTTACGTCCAGGAAAGGCAAGCAAGCAGTTGTTACTGTTTGGACACAAAACACACAATCCTCGTGGATTAGGATTAGTCTCAAACACGTGCAATTGTTGTGGACTTTGTGTAAACGTGTACACTTTTATTACACCTTCCAATATCACTACTATTCTATCCCTTCGCAATTTAACTCCTTTTACAGGAGCATTAAATTCTAAGGTAATTGCTGGTAATTTCTTTATATCATCCCATATCATAACTGCAATTGTACATATGATATTTAATTTCTCTGTTGTCTCTCTGTGACATTGTTTACATCATGAAAAATAGAAACTAACCTTTATTTGTTGGATATAATGGTTTTGCTCCACCACCAACCAATGCTAAATAATTACATCTGAAAAGCATTTCTACATATCCGAGACCTCCATCGCTGAAATCGTGTCTCTCTTTTTCCTTCAGTGGATCACAATTGTAAACTCTGAATCCATTTTCCATGCCACAAGCAAAACATCCTGCGAATAGAAATTATATGTCTCGTTTATCTTTTTTGTCTATATTTTATTTACTTGTGTGTTATACATGTATGTTCCTTTTCGTAGTAATAGTATCCCTCATCAGAGATAAATTTCTTTCTGAATCTCTCCAGATGTTTTTATTACATGTTTTCTTTCAAAGAAATAACAATTATTGAGATTATTAAGGAAATTATTATTTATTATTTAAGGAATTTATCACTAAGAAGATTAGAGAGTTGTAATAAAACTTCTTAACTTCTTAAATCCATTAAAAACTGTGTCAAAATGTGTAGTTATAACTAATAACAGAGCACATACGACCCGCTGTGTTAGTTACTCCAGATCGGTGTTCAAGATACGAGCGTGCAAAGAACGAGAACGTTTAAAAGTGGTTTAACGTTATAACAGTAAGTAGGTAGGCAGTGTCGTTAGGGTTAGCGGTTGAAAATAACGCGCACAGTTCGTGAAAGTGAATTATTTCTATCGCAATGATGATATTACAACGTTAAATCTATAGCGCGCGCTAATTGGAAACATTATCTCGTCGCATCGGCATCTGTGATCGACCACGTAAACACAAAATACGAGATAGCCATAGGTTAGACTTGCAAGAGCAAAGAGGAAGATTTGACGCGGTTGGGAGAAAAACGCGTGCTGTCAAAACAGGTGCGGGGCAACCACCGCGTACCTTGGTCTTGATTGAAACCGGCGTAGAGCAAGCCATTGCCGTGCGGATTACCCGCGGTGAGGTTCATCATAAATCACTATATCGGAGAAAACATCCGGGAACCGAGATATCTCACGCGCGTCTCAGATAATTCAGTCACATCCTCGCCTGCCTCGCCGGCAACTCAAGTCGCGCGATACTCGATAGATAGGCATGTATACATACATGTGTACTATACCAACATATCTATGCGTGCCATGAATTAGCCGAGGAGAGGACCAGTTTCATGCGTACCAACCGACTACGTTTAAAACAGCTGATTACGCACTGCTGCCAACGAAAGCACAAGCATGGACCATGGCCGCGGCCTGTGAGTTGCCGTGTGACGTTTGTTGAGTTATTTGTAGAAAAGCCAGTGAAACAAAAACTACAAGCAGAAGAGTCCATCAGGAATATGAATTGGTTCAACAAGAGCGTTTCGCTGAGGAGAACCGTGCACACTTGCTGCAAGTTGATGAAGCAGACACCGCGGAACTTGAAAGGCAAGAAACACAGTTCGCAGTTGTGGTTAATGAGACAGTTGCGCGATCCCTACGTGGAGAAAGCAAAACAAGACAAATACAGATGCAGAAGCGCATTTAAACTTTTAGAGATCAACGAGAGATTCAAGATTTTCAGCCCGGGTCTAACTGTGATAGATTGCGGCGCGGCGCCTGGCAGCTGGACCCAAGTTGCTGTCAATTTGACCAATGCACAAGGCAAAAAGGAAGGTCCAATCGGCAAAGTTTATGCGATAGACAGACTTCCGTTTTATCCTGTGGAAGGTGCTACCGTCTTGGGAAATATGGACTTTACACGTGCGAGCACGCAGGAAACTTTGGGCAAATTATTGGACGGGAACAAGGTCGATGTGGTTCTATCCGACATGGCTCCAAATGCAACTGGTATAAGAGACATAGATCACGACAACATAATATTACTCGCGTACAATGCCATGAGGTTTGCGCTACGGAACAGTAAGGTGCACGGTACGTTTGTTGTGAAAGTTTGGGACGGCGGCAAAGCAAGCCAGTTTGAAGAGAGTTTGTCGAGGTTTTACGAAAGTGTTAAAGTGGTTAGACCCGATGCAACGAGAGACGAATCAACCGAACACTTCTTTTTGGCCAGAAAGTTCAAAGGTCTCAAGACAAACTGACGGACGGAATCAATGTTTTTGTTGGAAGATACACGAGAGAGGATACGTGTGTGTGTTGTTTGGGAGATGGGTTGTATAATAAATAAAAAGTAGTCGGCACAATTGTTTTTGTTTACGAGCATTGTATGTGTTTTTATAACTCCTTTCACTTCGTTATCTAACGGCTTTACACGACACGACAAAATGCAATATACATCGATATATTTTTGTTTTTTTTTTTCGTTATAAATAGTACAAGAAGATTTAATACAAGATATTAAATACGCATCGAGATGCATATTATATATTATGCTTATATTTTGCTTCGTATATATATATACACACATTTCTTCCCATAATGAAATTAATATGTACACGAATCGATATTCAATAATATAAGACAAGATATGATACGCTTGTTGAGATAACAAATAGAGAACGATAGATTTACTGGCCGCACAAATGTCAAATTATCGTGAAACTTTTACGTTTTTCGTTGTCGCGCGTGTTTACAGCAAAACAACGCGCATAAATATCAAAATCTAATTGTAAAATATCTATCGATGTTGGTAAGTAGAGAGAGATGTTAATTATTGCTTTGTCGAAATGCTGTTATTTTGGATGCGAATACACGATAATATAAAAGTCTGCCAAAGTGTTCGCGACCTTTCTTTCGAATAAAACATTCTTAAAATCTATCAAGATGAAACAACGATTGATTAGATTACACATCGAAAATACTTATTACACTAAGTCGCAGAGTTACACAATGTAAGTGTGATTTCGCGCATCTGCCATGGGAGGAGGATCTAAAACGCCGAGATTACACGCGTTGCAAAAACGCAACGTGTGATCGAAACGATTTACATCTTTCTTACATTCTTACAATAATCTTACAATAATGAACATGAAATTGATGTCGTATGATGTGAACTCCGTTACTGTGAAGTGAACGATACAAAGTTTTGACAAAGATTTTTTTATTATGGACGACAAATTGTGATTTTTTTTTTGTTTTTTTTTTACTAATCTGATGAATGATAAATTTAAAGTTCAGTCTGTTTTCCGATAACACGTTTATTAGTACGTACCTATATATATATTAGCTCGTGACATATCACTCGCAAGCTCGTGAACGTTGCTCATACATCATTATTTCGAGAAATCGGTATTACAACTAACGAGTCTACTAACAAAAATTTATTGGTGATTAATTTTACATTAAGAGAATTTGTATATATTATATATATATATAATATATACATATATATAAATATTTAGTATCAAAGTGCGATTATTTCGTTGTATGTATTTCTATCAAGCGCATTTTTTCCACATCAATATAGATTACGTGTTTCAAATAAATAATTAAAAATTGAAACAATAATAAAAGTATCGTTAATAATGTAAAAATATAGTAATCGGTAAAAAATAATATTGCACTTAAAAGCAGTTATTGTATGCAATTTTGTGTAAAAAAACTTAATCATATCTTATTCAATTAAAAATGATTCAATGTGTGTGTGTGTTGAGTATGTGCGCGCGCGCGTATGAAAAAAATATGGGAATTTATGTTTCGTATCGAAAACATAACGCAAATTTATTATGTTGAATTGTTATAGCTGAAAACAACAACGTGAGACGCACATTCGTATAAATCAATTTAAAAATTTATTTCTGCCAAAAATTTGCTTATTCTGATACAATCGTAAATCTATCTAATCTACGTATTATTTACTTGCTTTATTGGTGATTAATTTTAATTTGCGAAAACGAAATGATTCTCCGATTTCACAATCAGTAGGATTCGATACACAGTACATATTTCTTTTTTCTCGCATCTCAGTTTCTTATCGTCGCTAGATGTATAAAGAGTTTGCAAAAAAAAAAAAAACAAAAAAGGATATCCAACACTCAACGACTCACCAGAGTCTTTGTTAGAATGTTGTCATAGAAAGTTACTTGATCTTAATGGACAAATTTCGTCGTCGAGATTGCGCAAATCTCTTGCGCCAGAGCATGTTACTTTCTTATTACTTTCTCTCTAGTTTATCGCCGTCGTGATTGCGCTGCGCAACGATTACCGAGATGTATTCTTCTGTGAAATTGCTATAGAAGTGACCGGATCTAATCTTCTCTCGGGCAGGGATGAGATTTGTCGAATGTGAAGTATTAGTGAACTTAATGCGCGACTTACACAAATAGCAATATAATATTTATATATGTATATATATGCGTCTTCTACATTTAACTTCCTTAGCTCTTAGCACGGCCGAGCTATTCTCAAATGGAATCGCTTGTTTTTTTTTTTTTTTTTTTTTTTTTTTTTTTACTAGAGATGATGCTTGATCACTCCTTGTGAGATCGTCAAATTTCCAGACGATTTACGACGACTCGCTGGATTTAACATATTAAACACATACACATGCGATACTGATTTGTACAGTTAAAACAAAAAAAAAGAAAACAAAAAACATTGCTACAGATTATAATTAACATCCTCTTCCTTCACGATTCTCTTATCCGTCAATCTTTTTATACGCGAACAACTATCTTCGTGCGATCAAGACTTCCCAAAGGTTTATTTGGCACAGTTCTGAAACACAATGTTGATTGATTCTCTTCTTCAAAGAAAGCTGCGGTGAAGACGAAGTTACCTATTGCTCTCTATTTCTGCGCGAGCATCATGTTCTCTCTATGATATCTCCGAATAGGAACTTCTTCTTCGCGACGTTCGAAGAAGTCGATGTTGCACCTGATCATCGGCTGCTTCGTCGTTCGGAACCTGATCGACGGGATAAATAGCTGAATCCCGGATCAGCGACATCTTGTTCCAGAAGCTCAATTCTGGCCTCCGCCTCTTGTTTGTTGTCGCTGGAACGTGATCGCGTTGTGGTCGGTCTGGCTTCCAGCTCGACCTCGTCAGATAGTAAACTGGTTTCTGATGGACGGGAACGCTACTCTTGGTGCTAGTACCGCCGTAGACACTGTGATCGTCTTCAGGATACTGCTGCTTATAAGTTGGACCGTGTATACTGTTGGCCTCATTGGACGGAAATCTCACGTAACCGTCTTGCTGCGGCCGCTTCACGTTATCGGAAAAGAAGACGTAGTCTTCGGTCGAGTCAAGATTCAACGTAGTCTGTCCGAGATCGATCAAAGAGACGTCCGACTCTTCGATGTTCTTCGGATTTTCTTGCACTATCTTCTTCTTGGCGTTCAATTTTTCCTCGCTTATCCGCGTTACCGGATTTTCTTCAGGACGATCGTATAACAGCGATTCTGAAGAAGTAGGGGCAGCTTCCAACTCCTCGTTCACGAACACGACTTCCGATTCGGAACTGAGACGCTGGTCGAACAATTCTTTGGAATCGTTTTTTGTGTTTTTCACAATTATTTCTGGCAACTGGGTAGTAGTCTGTAGTCCTTCGGTGTTCACGTCCAACAGAGTCGTCTCTAAAATGCGATCACCATCGATACTGACATCACTGGATACATTGCTGCCCACTTCATCATCGTCATCGGCAGACTTGGTATCGTTAAAGTGGATCATGATCTGATCTCGCGTGTCGAGCGTCTTGTTCTGATTCGCAGCAGTCTGGTTCTGCTGTATCCGCTCTATGTTTCGCGTGGGAATTGTTATGCCAGCTTCTCCATGTTTCAAGATTTCCTCATTTTCCATTTCGATTGATTCGTCCTCGTCCGGCTCGTTCGTAACGTACGTGTAATCCACGTCTTCCTCGTCCTCGTCGTACAGAATCCCTATTTCCTGCGATTCGTTCAATTTCGGATTTTCCAACGCTTTTAATTCGTCCTCCGAATGTGTTTCATTATCCCGATGTTCATCCACGATAATTGGCGCGACTTCCGTCGAGTCTTTCGGTGGAATTGTGGAACTGGATGCGTCAGGTGGTGTGCGTCAGGTGGAACTGTGGAACTTGATATGACGTTGCTAGCCACTTTTGCAATGGTGTGCGAAGAGGTGAGGTTGAATTGAACGGTATGATTGGTGGTATTATTTTGCGTTGACGATGGATCATCCAGATTTGGCAAATTCGTAGGCGAGAGTAAGAGCACCAATGTAGTAGGTTGCACTTGGGTCGAGTTCTTCTCTCGTTTTTCTACCGAGACATCTTTCTCTGTAACGTTACTCACATCGATCCCTTTTATGCTCAAGATATTCAACATCGTCTTCATGTCAAGCGGGATCTTGTAATCCGCCGTCTTCGACAAATCGGTGTTGTTTGATTCCTTGACTAATTCTACCACCGGAATCATCACAACGGGTTTCTGATCAGTCTTGCTGCTGGCATCGCTGTTGGCACTGAAATTTCTACGGAAAAGAATCATATCTTCTTCGTTCAGTGTTATGTCTTTCTTCACCGTGCTCGCTGTTTCTTTTTGCGTTTGCGTCTTCTTTTCGTCATCCGCACTGTGAATCGGCAATAGGATCGAATCGTTCATCGATAACGTTTCCATCAGCTCGTGCTTTTCGATTTTCGTTAAGTGACGATTCTCGAGATTGGATGTCAGGGGAATGTTAAGTTGCAGAGGACCGTTCGACTGGTTCTTATTCTTTTCGCCGGGTTTTAAAGCGTACTGAGCGTTGAGTCGTTCCAAAAGAAATATCCGATGCGCGTCTTCGTTAACGTTCACGTTCTTCACACATCTGCCCATGTTGTCCGCAAAATAACCTTCGGAGCAGTTAGATAATTCGATTTGCGGAGCAACAAAGACGCTCTTCGGCGTTATTCTTCGCAATTGAGTCGCTGAGTCCGTGTCAAGTTCATGAGGATCAATCTCCGTGTCCACCAAAAGCCACGCTTTCCATTTGAAATTGTTAAGAGTGCCGATATTGGACGATTTCTTTTTGTCGGAAGACATAGATGATGACTGAGGTACATTGACGGACGCTAATTCACTACTGCAAATCATTCCGAGAAACATCAACGGGATGAGACGGGACATTCTCCACCGAAAAAGTCTTCGTCGTTGAAGCAACATAGTTTTTTTTTTTTTTTTTTTTTTGTATTCCTGACGAAACTTTCACAGAGATATTTCAAAAATCTGTCGTCGCTCGACTAACTTGTCACCTGCCGCTCGTCCTTAAAAGCATCAGGTCAGCAGTCTGTAAACAGATAGAAAAAAAAAAAATAATAAAATTAATTCTATGCGTGAAAAATATTGTCGAAGTCGAAGAGTGAAGAAATTAGCGATAATGTCTTTTGCGCAACGACGACGATTAACTTGAGCCGCGTAGGGCTTTCACTTGAACGATGGGAGCATCTTAGGGAGCAACGTTAACCCAGTTTCTAATCTTAATAGATACTACTTGGCCAATTGGTGTACTGAACATTTTCCGGGGCAATTTAGGACCGCAGAAATTTCTCAGAAATGTTGCGCACATCTGCTTCGGTTGTATCTCTGTAATATCTGTTACATGCATATTTCCAGAGTTATACAAGTGATAAAAATGGAAGTGAACTGAGCCAAAATGCATGTGAGAGAAAATTCTCCGAACGAAACAGAGAAAAACTGGCAATTTTCTCACATGATTTTATACACACGTGTCTCTCGCTACTGATTGACATTAAAAAGTAAAAAAATAGGATCATATTACATAAATATTATTTACATCTGTAAAATATTATTACATCTGTAAAATAAACACTGATATTTTTCCAAAGATGTAAATGCAATAGTTGAGCTTGTTACTAAGTTACCGCCGTATAACCCCTCTCGCATATATCCTTAAAAGGCGTGTTGCAAAGTGCGTGCCTCATATGCGCGACTGGATAATGCGAGTGCGAGTGTGCACATACAGCGAGGAAAAGTGAATGCACGCCGATCTGTTTTTACCGTTACGCAGGCACGTCGGGGATTATGTCTGCTCTATGAATAAGACGTACAAATACGCGAATTGACTTCCCGATCGTTTACATGTCATCACTTTACGTGAAATATACTTATTGTTAGTACACGGACTCGGAGAGGAAATTTTGCATTCTATTTTCAGTAGCAATATAACCGGAGCCACAGAGAGTGGTTCAGACATTTTATGTCTCAAGTACGGCGAGAAGCAGCAAAATATACGTATCTGTTTTTTTTTTTTTTTTCATCACACACTGTCTATTCACCTTCTACGGGTTTTGAAACTAATATTATTTAAAAAAAACCGTCTTTTAATCTTTTATAAATAAAACATTTCGAACGCTGTTAGTGTGACTACGTTTATCGATCTTTGCGTTCAATGAAAGCGTTAGACGCGTTAACATCGAAAAGTAAATGTCAGACCGTGCCAGAAAAGCCAGGTCGTCTGGCTTTTCCCGTTTGCAAATTTCATCGAGATAAAATGCGCGTTTTTTCGCGCGGCACGATCCGAATTGACACAATCCGAATTAAATAAATGTTCGATATCGCAAATATTTATATCGATAGGTTGAAAAAAACCGGAGTTTAAGATAGAACGGAGCTAAAATTACACAATTCCAACTTCATAGCGAATTTTTTAAAAACTATTTCAGCTATTATTACATGTGCCTTTGTTCTCTTCCACTTACCTCTCGAGTATTCTTCACAGTTCCAGGATATTAAAATTATTAATGCAATAGAGCATTAATCCTCTATTGCATGAATTTTTTTTGTTTTTTTTTTATTTTTAGTATTTTTAGTGGTTTTAATTGAGTTCCCAATCGGGAACGATGCAATAGAGAGTTAATTTTTTTTACTTGTCGCGTTTTACACACACCGTGAATAAATAAAAAGTGCCACTGCCATTATACTCAGACTGTTACAAGATATGGAGAAAACATCGATCTTCTTGCTTAACTTCAATATTGTGAATTCAAACAGCACTGAACAGATATAATACAAGACAATTATTTTTCAATACTTATATACCACACTAGAAAAATCTTCGCGGTCGCATTTCTCGTTGAAAAATGAGAGTACCTCGGCCGTTGTCCGACGACTGCGTCGTTACCTTTCCGCTACCCTCGCTTAAATCGTGTCAACGAATATTTCGAAAGTCTTTTTTTCCGACATATCGTAGGTGGCATTTTTCATCTTTTTCCCTACCCATGGAGCAGAATGATACGCACTTCGAACGTGTAGGCATCGATAATCGTTATCGCGAAAGCACGCCGGAATGGATTGCCTGTGTGTGATTTGTACGAGAACTAACTAACTAATTAACTAAGTATCTCTAAGTATCTCTAAGTGCCTCGAGATCTCAAGATCGACATGGAACCTTCTTTCGGAACGACCCTATCTCGCGCGCGAGATACACGCAGCTTATAAAGCAGCGTGTCTCTGTTAGGTGAGAGGCGCTCGTTGGAGGCATAGGGTGAGCCTCAACGAGCCCATTTCAGCCTGTAATCGGTAGATTGCTTTTACATTTACACGCAGTATATTTTTTCTTACTTATATAATTTACATATTTTTTTCTTGAAATTCGCGTGATTACAATTGCTTCTAATTTCGAACACAATTGGTTGCGAATAAAAACACAATTCGAGTTTCGAACTATACTCGCACTATTTTGCGCGCGGCAGATAAATTCTTGTTGCCATCAGAGACCACAAATATGTGCACGTGTGTGGATGAATATGATATACGGTCAAGTGGAATGTGAGAGTGGAAGTCTTTCGAAACGAAGGTTCTAAACGCACACATTCCTGCGATTGTGATCTCTCTCGGGCGTTTCTCGAGCGATTAGTTTGGTAAATCCGCTTATCCAATTGACTTTTCTGACACCGGGGTTCTGTCTCTATTTTGACAAGCATGTCAAAAAACAAAAAAAAAAGGTAGTATATAAAGTTATTCACTCGGTATTTTCTAACTCGGTATTTTCTAACGATATTGCCAACGAATGTGATCTATTCACGTCTCGTGCGTGAAACGCGAGAGCTGTCAGATATTTTTTTTCTTCCCCGATAAACTCAAGTGAACGAACAGAAGAGATATATACTCTTTATCTGAGTTATTATCTCCGGTCTTCTTGTCTTAAGGAAAACTCTCCCCCGCATTGTGTGAAATCGCGTGATTGATGATAAAAATAATGAAAAAGCGATAAAAAACATTTCTGAAACACTCTGTAGCGCGAGGACTCGCGTTACACACACACTCACACACGAGTCGCACAGCGGGTGGATCTCTGTCAAGATTCCTGTATATCTCCGAGACGGGGCGTGCACTTTGTGTCTGGTCTCGTACATATCCCAGAGCCGATATACCCGCACCTCGGCTAAGTTTGTATTTATCTGACGGCTGAGTGCAGTTTGACCGTGGTCGTCGTATATATTTCAGAGCATCTCTCTCGGAGCGTCTCTCTCTCCGCTCGTGCTACATACGCAACTCCTAGTTTCAATACCCTTACCCGACACAACTACTGTTTCTTGCGAACTTGTTGCACGAGTGGGCAGTCAACCGAGGAGCTTTGCTATTTTTCGCGATTAGATTTTCTTTCTCTCTTTCTCTCTCTCTCTCTCTCTCTCTCTCTCTCTCTCTCTCTTTGTCTCTCGTAAATATGTATGTGTGACAATATGTATAACGATGTTTGTACGAATCGAAATTTCGTCATAGCCGCGAAGGTTGACCAGTTTGTCAATAAGATGATCCGCCGATTATGTCGCAACGGACGCTCCATTAAACATGAAAGCCCGCTGTTTTTTAAACCGATTGTGTTACCGGCCCGGTTAAAATGTGATCTCTGCTGTCGATTTAAACTTCCAGCTAGTTTTAATGAGACGCTGTTTTTTCTTTGAAGCTTTTCTTGCTCGGCGCAACGAAACGAAATGCGAACGCACTTCTCTCGTCGATACTTACATTAAGTTCGCTCCGAGAAACGACGTGATCGTCCGAAGGCAACAAGAGATTTATCTTGTTTACATGATATTTACTCAGCTTTAATATATCGGGTTTGTATCTTGTTTGAATAAAACACCGATCCGGTCCATGGCTTGGCATCGTCGTCGTCATCATCGCGGATCGTCACGCTGAGGAAAAAGTCACTCTCCGCTTCGAGAAATATATAGCGGGGTCAACGAATCTGATCTGGAAAGCGGCGTGTATACTCTCTCGCGGTGGCTGATGAGCGGCTTGTAGGAGCCGCGGGGAACTACGCAGCTACGACCTCGAGACCTCCTCTCTCGGACGCGCGACAGCTTCTTATATTTCGTCGTTTTATTTTTCCCGCCTTCGCTCTATGCCTATTATAACGTTGCAACAGGATCATATCATCGTCACGCGCATCGCTTTGTGCATTTAAAAACGCAGATTACTTATACGCATCACATTTATTGTATTAAGTGCAACAATCAATTTTTTGCAAACGATATCAACGTTAAAACCGCCGCGAAGATCTGATCACGTGTCAAAGTGTGTCCGCGTACAAGAAAAATCCTGCTTGAGCCTATGACATATCGCGCGCGCAACTCGAAGGTCCGCGCAACGGGAATTCCAGTATATAGTTTGCAACACGTCTGGCTGCCGTCCAAGGAGGTTGGAAGACACAGAGGTAATAATCGGCACGGCCAAAAGTTCGTCTGGGTCGTAAGAATTAAGCCCCTGGCGCGCCGCCAGACTCGC
>QVOB01014691.1:0-10588 GCA_014839585.1 Pseudomyrmex concolor
CCCCTAACTAATTTTAAAATATTACGAAAAAAACTCCTCAGCCAGGAGTCGAACCTGGAATCTCCGGCTTTCCGGGCCGTCGCTTTCCCTGTTAGGCCATCGAGGCACTTAGAGTTTTCACATTTTCAGAATTATTATTTAGAGGCCCGATTCTATTTGCCGATCAACCGATAAACTCGATTGAACGAGACCGGCCCGGAAAAAATCCTCACGATGTGCGGATTCGAATTCGGGATCTCCAGTTTCTCTGCCCCTGCACTCAGGCCGCTAGACCAGTGGGCCGGTCTTAACCAGATTTATTCAACTAAGTTATAAATTTCTTTAAATCTTCCCTCCTCGCGGCATCCGAAAGATCCCACGGGATAACAAATATTTCCTCTATATCACATACTATTGTACACGTGTGGGCAGGGAAGAGGCTCCGTCCCTTCCCTTGCACCCTCTCTCCATGAAAACCCAAATCAACCTAATCCTAATCTATAATATGTTACTGCAACAATAGCGTACATTGAAAAGTATGTTAAAAACCTTATTTCAAGCTTTGACTATGCTCCGCGAATTGACCAGTCAATCCTAGGATTCCTTTTCGCGCTAACATATATATAACATATATAAAATATGTTAACATATATGTTAACATATATAAAAAACAGCAACTATGTATTGTTGTACATATTTTAGTTATTTATTCTTATATAAAATTGTGTATTTTTATACATATTTATTCCGATATGTGCCGCAGTATGTAACATTATACACCTTATGCGCAAAGTTGCAGAGTTACAAGGTTTAGCGAGAGGGCAAAGTTGCAGAAGTGCATTTTTTTAGCGCAAAGTAACAAAGACGTAATATTCACTTTTATATTTAAATTTGTATTTATATTTATACATAATATTTACATACATCGTACATAAGATCTTGTAAAGCGCATGCTAATAACTCACAATCTATGTAAAATAAAATAAAGACAAAAGTTATAAACAGAAAAAAATGTAACAATATAAAGAGAATATAAAGAGAATGTCAGGCAATCGGAGTAGAATCAGAAATTGTACATTAAAAAATTTACACTTGTAGTATAAAAGAAAGAATGTATTATCTATTTATTATTACTAATTACATTTAGTATTACAAATTTATATTAAAATAAAAATGTAGAAAAATAAAAGATATATAAGATATACACAAATAGAAAATAATGTAAGAATATAAAAATGATTTATACGCATATACATAGTATACATTACAAAGCTATAAAATTAAACATATAAAACAAGAGATAGGTATTATAGAAAAATATATAAATAGATAAATACAAAACTAAATTTTAGTTTTACTAACGCGCCTCTACGCCTCCATGAAAAAACATGTAGGAAATTGCAAGATACAAGCGGACCAGCAAACGGTTAAAAAAACTACACGTAAGTACATAAGAACCGCGTTAGAAAAATTGGAAGCACAGACTGACGCGCTCGTACAGCAGGCTCTGGATGTGGGGGACAAAACACAGGTTCGGCTAAGACTGGAAGCTGCGAGTACGGAGTACGAGGCCATATCTAAAAACTCAGAGCTTCAAAGTCTAAAAGCTCAGATTGCCAAGATCCGAGCTAATAAAGATAAGAAGATGCAACAACTTAAGGATAGAATTCGTACACTCGAGCAGGAAAATGCGAATCTCTAAGTGGAAATGATAAGACGCAACTTCGAGGACATGATAAAACTACTAACGGATCGGACTTCTATTGTCAGAAAAGAAGATAAAACGGCGACTCGGACTTCTTCATTAAAAATAAATAAAACAAAGAGGACAAACTTAGACTTTCTAAAAAAACGGGCCAACAATCACATCGATCGAAGTAATAAAAACAGGGTCTAAAACTCCGATTCTACCCATTAATTGATTTATTTATTTATTTATTTATTTGGTTGACGAAGGACTCACGTTCCTATACAGCCACAGAATAACAAAAGTAAGTCAAAGTTTGTAAAGGGATCGCAGATAGAATCAGAATGGTTAACACAGCCATTAGAGTAACAATAGGGACACTTAAATATAAAAACAAATATAAGAACAAATAGAGAAAAGAAAGAAAAGAATAAAAATATAAATATAAATATATATATATATATATATATATATATAAAATAAATATATATATAAATATATATATAAATATATATATATATAAATATAAAATATAATTTGTCTCAGTTATGCGCAGGAATTAATAATCGGACACTGCCTTCCCATCATTTTTGAACGAAACTTTTGTAAGAAACATGTACTTACCGAGGACGTTTAAAACTCTGAGATCTATACTTTAGTCGCACCTCAACAGGAAGCGAATTCCAAAGCCGGGCAGTCTCATTACAAAAGGAAAACTGATAACACGTTGTATGAGAGCGCCCAATTATTCAGTCCAACTCAGAATCGCGCTTGGTGTCCTTACAATCAGTTCTTCGGAAGTGAAACCAATGAGCCAAGTAGCTGGGAAGACCTGTCTTTAAGAGGCTAAGAGACAAAGACAGAGATAAGGACGCCTAAGTGAAACCGGAGGAATGATGTGTTCAAGGTAATAAGGTGTAATGATCCGACTTCCTGCCACCAGTAGCGAACCTAATGGCTGCATTTATACACCTAGATAACTTAGTGTTTAACTCGTACGAGATATCGAGAAAGATCCCCAGACAGTAATCGAGATAAGGAAAAACCAAAGCTTTTATTAATAAGAATCTTGTGCATCGAGGTAGAGCATCACCACATTTCCTCAAACAGGGTGAAGGCAGCGTAGCACTTTCGTGAGATGACAGCAGTTTGAGAGCGCCACGACAAGGTATTATCGAGAGTGACAAGTAACTTTAACGTTTCACAAATCTCGATCGGACATTGTCCACAAAAATGCTGGGAAGTTTTTCGCTTCTAAATCTGCTAATGAAGCCTCTAGAGCCAAACTAGATACATGTGGTCTTAGATGGATGGACTGTAAGACCATTACACTTGGCCCAGTCAAGAATCCTGAGAAAGAGTGCATTCGTTCGTCCAATAAGCTCAGAAACATCCGCAATCCGACCTTTGACGAAAAATTCAAAGTCGTCCACATAGAGATGATAGTCACAGTCGCTCAACACCGAAGGCAAATCATTGATGAACAATGAGAACAATAGTGGCCCAGTATAGAATCTTAGAAAATCTACTCCCTGTAGACGCCTCATAGACTCAGAGCGCTCACCATCGGACGAAATAACCGTTTGCGATCTGTCTGACATAAAAGAGCAAATCGTATCGCAGATTCGGAAAATCCATTAATAGGAGGGAGAAAGAGAGAGCTGCATGTTCCTCCGGGAGAAGGACCAGAACAGCCATTTAAGGAAGATTTTTTCCACTCCAAATTAGAGAGCTGCATCAAAGATATAACTCGTGCACTACAAGAGCTGCAAAGATGCGTTGCATAATTAAGGAGCGACTTCAACACATTACCGGGAGCAACACCAGAAGAGAGAAAGAAAAAGAAGGAGCTGAAGAACAAGACGAAAATAACCTCCTTATTTGGACTATAGTTGTCAAGCGTAGCCGCCGATTCGCTAATAAAAGAAAGACGAGTATGCTATCTCAAGACATAGCGGAAGAAGGTCCATATGGAATAGACCTTACACGCAAACGTAAAATGCCGACGATAGCTCCTCCGCATTTTGCGGCCCGGCTACCTGATGTCACAAATCCCCAACAACGTTGACGCCGAAGAGTTGGACGCAGCGGTGGCTATTCGTCCCCCCTCCCCGGCAAGGAATCGGTATCGTATGCCGACATCATCAGGACTGCACGAAGTGATCCACAATCCAGCTCAAAGACCTTGAAATTAACGATACACAGATCCGCAAAGATGCTGAAGAAAGAATCATAGTGGAGATTCTGGGCCAAGGTGGACAAGAGAAGGCCAATATACTAGCTGATGCCTTAACTGGGGCACTTGAAGGTGCAGCAGTGGTCTCTCCAGCAGTGGTGTGTCCGATACGCAAAAGAGAAATGCGCATTACAGGACGATTCGGTAGAACCTGGTGATGTGGTTAGCGCCATAATTGACGGCAATTTTGGCACATGTCGTAAAGCGGACGTATCTACTGGCCCAATCCGAGCAAGAAGGGACGGCTTGGGCATGCTGTGGCTTCGATGCCCGGTCGAAACGGCGGAAAAAGTAGCGGAAGGAAGAAGATTGCAGGTGGGCTGAACTTCCCCCCGGATAACTCTCTCACCACCACGTCAGCTCCAATGCTATCGATACTTGGAATATGGTCACGTCAAACAGATGTGCCGCAATAAAGAGGATAGTTAGCGCGGCCTGTTACAGATGCGGTAAAAATAGCCACACAGTGAAAGTGTGCTAAAAAAAAGCACATTGCGTGCTCTGTGAGTCGCGCGGTCTCGGAACAAATTACTGAGCAGGAGGAACGTCCTGTTCACCTAAGACAAAAGGAAGAAACGGTAAACGATTGCCCCCAGATCGGAGGAGCGAGGGGCAGGCAATGGTGATGGAGGTGGACCAGAATGGACCTACTACTACAAATTAATATCAACCATTCTGGCCCGGCGCAGGATCTTCTTCAACAGGTCATGCACGACAAAGAAACAGAACTCGCGGCGATATCAAAACCTCACAGAGTCCCCGGATCTTCGAACTAGGTGGACGATGATGGAGTTGCTTTGACATGGCAGCCTCGAAGAAGTTGCCTGTTGACCGGAATGCACGAACGGAGACCTGGCTTTGTTGCAGTAAAATGGGGAAAATTCACTTTACAGCTGCTATTACTTTCCTAATTAAACCAAAGAAATACTTGAAGACCAATTAGACCTTCTAGCCGATAGCATTCGTTGGGCGGAGGGCAAGCCCCTACTGGTGTTGCGCGATTTTAACGCCTGGTCGGCCCAGTGGGGCTCGTCTTCCACCAACGCAAGAAGACGCTCGGTGAGCGGCTAAGGCTGGTCTTCATGTTTTGAACAACGGACGATATTTTACCTGCATCCGCCCACAGGGCTCATCTAAGGTCAACCTGTCATGGGCGTCTGCCGCTGCAGCCCTATTAGTAGAACGGTAGAGGGTTCTAGTTAATAAGGAATCACTATCTGACCATCGTTACATAGCCCTGACGTAAAAGTAGGCACTGGCAAAATCAGAACGGTGCGCTCCCCTCGGTGGAAAATAGATAAGTGGGACAAGGACCGGTTTACAGCGATATCGGGTGCTACATGGTGCAACTCGGAACATAAAGATTGGTCGGCGGAAGAAGAGAGCATGGATGGTGGGAGCTGTTAGAGATGCTTGTGATGCATTAATGTCGAGGATTCATAGAGCTTTTTCTCGCGTCGCCAGCTCTACTAGTAATCCGAGAACGTGGCAACTTTATGGAACGAGTGCATTTGTTTTCGCCAACAGTATACAAGGGCACGTAAGCGCCACCGTCAGAATACACCAGAGATGGTGGAGGCATCCAGGATTCGTTTAAGGCACAGCGGGCTCTTTGTAAAGCTATCGCAGAAGCAAAGAAGGCTTCATGGATGTCCTTAGTTCAATCTTTAGAAAAGAATCCATGGGGAACTCCTTATCGGGTCTTATGCCGACTACGACTAATAGGACCTCCAGTAACGGCGACGATCAACAGCGCTCGAAAAATCGTACAAACCCTGTTTCCTAAACGAGTAAACAAAAGAGTTACAAAGTTCCAGGAACGGATACCTTGGAGAGCCGAATACGAAGTAAGCGTAGAACTGCGCGGCGTAATTCACGAAATCTCGGGCAGAAGAACCGCCCAGGGACCGGACGGATTACTATGTCCGGTGTGGGCCCTAGCAACGTCGCTAATGCCTAGTTGCGTCATACGGTGTTTTAACAAGTGCCTGCGCTCGGGAAAATTCCCGACCATTTAAAAGCAAGGGCGTCTGGTGCTGGTGCCGAAGTCGGAGGGCGACCTGTCGTCATATAGGCCGTTATGTCTCCTTGACGAAATTGGGAAGCTTTACAAGCGAATACTGGCAAAAAGAATCGAGACACACTAAGGATGACGCCATACTAAGGGTGCGACAAATCGTGAAGAAGCACCTCACTTGAGGAAGAACGTGCGTGGCGGTAAGCTTGGACGTGCAGAACGCTTTTAATACGCTGTCATAGACAACAGTGAAAAAAACAATGCGCAACCGAAGTTTTCCAACATATTTGCAGGCTGTCATTGAAAATTACTTCGAAGATAGGAACATCACTTACCTGTGTAAGAACGGCAAAACGCAAAAACACAAAATGTCGTGCGGGATCCCCCCAGGGCTCGGTCCTGGGCTCTCTCCTATGGAATATCGCGTATGACAGCGTTTTGAGCGTCCAGCTGCCGCCACATTGCGCGGTCGTGTATGTCTTTGGTTGGAAGGCCATCGCCTCGGTTTAGAGGCCGTTAGTTTAAGACCCATTGTTCTTGCAACACTACAGCTACCGCCATTGTCGCTCTGTGTGATGCCTCAATCTGATGTACTGGCCGACAACACTAGCGTCGCAATGGGTTACTACCGCCGAGGTGCCGCAGAGGAGTCGTGACGGAATAGTCTCCGGACTTTCCAGGCTCCCCGCCTCTAGCACGGGAGGATCATCGAGGTGTTTTAACGGGTAGTATCTCCCCCCACTTAATTTATTGGGAGGATCAGAGGGGAGTCCCGCATATCCCCATCCTTTCCCTAAAAGGTGGGGAATGCATCAAGCATTTCACCCCGATAAAAAAAAAAAAAAAAAACATTATTAGCCAACGGGCCCCGAACGATCATTTTGTCTTCAATGCTCTATCTTAATGTTAAGTTAATTGTACATACAAAACTGCTTCAATAGTTTGTTTAATAAACAAACTTTAAGATATTCGTTTAACATTTATTTTACCGTAACTATTGCAACTATTTTCTCGGTTGCGACGACCCACAGTAGGAAAAAAGTGCCGTTTTATGGACAAAAATCTAACGACAGCGTATTTTTTGACCAAATTGGATACTTTTTTTTTTTAAATACTCGGGAGAATATGTTCTTGAAAGTGGCACTGCGAAAATTACGATATATTTAATGGCGGATTTAATATGGCGGACCAAAGACATAAAATGTAACCCAAAGTATATAAAAAAATTTATATACATATATTATATATACATATGATAAGATTTATATGCTGAAAGTAAAGATCTATTAAGCAATTAAAATAAAAAGTAAAGCTTATAAATACAATAATGATAAGAAAATAATAAAATAATAATAATTCTTTAGATACCATTTTTAAGCGTGTAAAATACTAAAATAATTTAAGTTAAATCTCGTTTATTAAATCTCGTTTCTTATAAAATATTTAAAAATCATCGAGATCAGAGACCTGTTCTACATAATTATAAAGAATCTTCTAATTTCACGTTTTTTTTTTAAACAAAAGGAAAGTACTTTATTTTTTCAAGCTTCTTTGATTGATTCCTCATTTGGTAATTATGCAAAATAGGGGAGTCACCTCCGATTTCAATAATTTTTACATATGTTAGTAAGGTCATTGTCCCAAGTAATATTGTGAAGGTTTAGGCCGCGCTCATTGTTTACTAAAAAGTTATTAACAAAAGTTATTAACAAAAAAGTATAATGAACAATATGCAATTTCTGGATATTATATATATATCAATATATGTTCTGCGTGTGTATGTGTGTTTGTTTGTGTGTACACATGTATGTGTATGTTTATACGCTTTTGTATTATGTTGTGTTCTAAAAGGTCGCTCTATTGTTTCTCTTTGCTTTTTCAAGGAAAATCACCATCTCCTGATTTGAATAAGTTTCACATATATTATCCAGGTCATTGTCTCGAATAATGTTATGAAGGTTTTAGACGCACTCGTTGTTTATTTGAAAGTTATAAACAGAAGAGGTTTGATAAATGAACTCTTTTTTTTGATCCCATGTACATTTTGTTCGTGTTTTAAGTGTGTAGACAGGGGGAAGCTTTGCCCCTTCCCTTGCTCTTCTCGAAATTCAAGTACTTTTGACATGAAGCGAATGTAATTGGAAGTCTTTTTTTTCAAAGAGAGGAGCAAGGGAAGAGATAAAGCTATTCCTCCTGCGAGGGAGCGTAGTCTCCTCCTGTCTACACACGAACAAAATGTACATGGGATCGAAAATTAAGACTTTATTTATGAAATTTCTTTCATTTATAACTTTATAACAAATAATGAGCGCGGCCTAAAACCTTCAAAATATTACTCGAGATGACCTTGACAACATATGTAAAACTTATTGAAATCGGGAGTGACTCCCCTATTCTGCACAATTACCCCTTATTTTAATGATAAAATAAAGCGTTGTGTCAAAACCAGTCAAAATTGGGAAAAAGTTTTGCAGAAGTACCATAACTTTTTAATGAACAATGAGCGACGGCTAAAACTTCGAGACTACTCAGAAGTGTTCTTGACAACATGAAATACATATAAACAAACGTTAAGTTTATACGTTAGCACTTAAATACATACTATTCATTAAATGTTTTTTGTTAATATACCATTTTAACCAACAACGACCGCCGGCTAAAACCTTAGGTAGTATTATTCAGAGGAACCAGACCTTGATACCATATGTAAAAATTATCCAGATCGAAAAGTTGTCCCTATAACTGCATAATTACCAGACAGAACACAGAGATAAGTCTTACTTTGTGTTTCAATAATGTAAAAATCTATAGATTTTATATAAATAGATTTAAGCGTAGTATTTGATCACGTATACACATCTCTAAAGGGGATATGTACATTATGTGAATAATTTTTTGCTTGGCTATTGGATCGAAAACTACAAAAACGCTGGAAGTGAAAAGTTTAATGAAGGACTCAGGCTATTTCATGGCGCGAAAACAAATAGATAAAAAAAGAAGCACATTTATACCTGCCGTTGAAAACTTCTATTTCTTTTAGCCGGAGGTGAGGATTTTACAAAGTTCTGTTCGCTGTATCGCAACAATGGGTAGATGGCAGGACAGTATACCAGATTTTGTTGCAGATTGTATAACAAATTTTCATGTTTGCAGTTTAGTTGCAAAGAAAGCAGCTCTTTTTTTCCAGTATGCTCCGAAATTGGTTTACAACGCACAGCTCGCGACAATCAAAAAGTCTCAAGTATCTTGATTGTCTGAGATATAAGGTCAGAAGAAGAGACAATATTGTCGGGAACGTCGCAGAAAATCTTTTGAAAATCCTCAAGCACAAAGAGAACTTTTTTCACAAAAGATATATATAAAAAGAGAAACAGAAAGAAAAGGAAGAGAGAAAAAAAAGAAAGAGAATTTATTTTTTTAAATTCGTATTCATTTTTTCACAAAGTTGCGTTTTTTCTTGGTTTAGTTTTTGTATTCAGATTTACGGCAATGCTCAAATTTAAATTATAAAAAATATATATATTTGAGATGATTCACAAAATAAAGAGAGTGAATATATAATACTACAGATGAGAGAAAACGGAGAACAGGATATAAAACACTTCCGCAAGAATGTTGATCATTGCTACAAAATAAAACATAGTAGAAAGTTCAAGTAGTACATAGAGAACAAGTAAATAAAAAAAGAACACAAAAAGAAATGAAAATAAAAAAACCATCGTGTTTGGCGAGAAACTAATGAGACTCTGTTGAACGGGAGGCAAACGCGCCTGAAGAAAGTGGAAATCGATTTTCTTTTTGTTACTTTACGATATCGTTACTTGTACGCATCAACTAAACAATTATCATGATGAGTGAATTGCGTTGCATATTTTCCCTATTGATTTGTCTTTTTATTTTAACATGTGTGTGTGTGTGTGTGTGTGTGTGTGCGTGTGCGCGTGTGCGATCGGAAATAGAAGATTCCCGTTCATCACAATGCCGTTTGCAGTCGATCGAAAAAAGAATGATGCTACTTGTCGATATTCTTCGTATTTTAGAGATAAGTAATCATCTTATCGCATTAGTACTTTCAGTAACCAGTACTTTAATTAACTCTGGTTTACCCGAGATCATTACTGTCGAAAGTAGAATTATCTGTTATCAAGAGAATATTACTATTGTTACGTTTTGGACTCCACAGTCTCCTTATATTTGCAACAAGATATAAACCAACTTTAGAGATAGTAAAATTTGCGCCGTAAAATTAACTTTAGATAACAATCTTTGAACAGAGAACAGAGGACCAATTGAATGCAGATAAACAAACCCGTATCGCAAAAGTTTATCTAACCGAAAACATTGAGGCAAATAGTCAATCTTACCGATTTTCAAAGGGATATCGATCAATTAATCAACAATCAGCTCGGATGTCTCGTTCGCGAATAAACCACAAATATAAACTTAGATGATTCAGACGCTGATCTCTGAAAAAGGAATGTTGTGGGCACCAAAATAAACAGGAAATTGCACGTGCAGATAACAATATTTAAACAAATTTTAAGTAAATCAGGAAGAGTGACTGTTGGTGATTGGTCCTTTCGCCTGATCGGATTAGCGAATGAGAGATCGCAATTTTAATCAATGAAGAGTAGGAGAATAAAAATCTAATGACGATTGGCGAAAATCA
>QVOB01014692.1:0-11074 GCA_014839585.1 Pseudomyrmex concolor
AGACAAAATTTTTTTCTATATGTGCAAATGTGACATGTTAATTTATTTAAATCTTGTCAATCGAAGCTTTTTCTCTTTCGTGGAGTACTGACTCCCAGACTCAAAAATTGCGCATCGATATCGCTAGTAAAAATTAGCGTTTTTTAAAACGCTTATATTTTCGATACTACTAGAAATATTGTTTTTTTTTTTAATCGACGCAGAATCACTCAAACTTTTGATTTAAAAAGAAAATTGGGAAAATATTGATTTTTTGCGGAGATGTTTAATTTCAAAGTCGCGTGAGTCTCACACAGTCCACGAAAGATTAACTACATATATGTACAATCGCAAAAATTAAAACATTTTCAAATAGGCTTTCGCAATTTTGTCAGAGAGGCTTTTCTGCAAAACAGAAAAGGAGGAAAAGAGGAGAATATAATTCTATCGCGATCGAACAATCATTCGTGATTCGTGGTATGACTTTACCCGCGTTCCGGGAAGCGTTTCCGTGCGCGCGGACCAATTCGCGTGGAAACAAAACCGTCGTAATTCCTAAGGACAGCTGCATTACAATTGCATACAATCTACTTCTCAGCGCGTTCAGGAGGAGAAGCACTCGGGTTTTGCCACTTTACTCACTTCCCTCTCGCTCCCTTACTCACTCTGTCTTTCTCTCGTTCTCTCTCTTTTTCTTCCTCACGAACTTAACCCTACACTTGATTCGCTTTCTCGCATTTTCACTCTCTCCGAGTTGTACGTACGTGCCGTAACAAGACGAGACACCGAGTAGTGCAAGCACTTTGAGTGGAGCAGCTTGAAAAATAAGGCCGTCCAATCCCGTCAATGCAACACACTTATACGCGATTCCCGAGACCAATATTGACAAGCCCCGGTAATATTGGGTTCTTGCGGCGGGTCATATTGGCGCTGGAATCCTTGCGGTTGCAACTAGTGCGATTCATTAGCAAACAAATTGACCGCAACACAGAACCGATAAACTAAATGGAGATTCGGATATTGCACTGATGTGTTTCGCGAAACTTCCGAGAAGAAAATTGAAAACGCGAAAATTAAAAGTTTGTTTTCGAAACAATGTTCGCACACGTGCAAACATACATGGGCTTTGAAGAATTTGACACATAAAATTAAAAACGAAACGAGTTCGAAAGTGTATAAGACATTTGAAGTTGTTTTAAAGATTTACACACGTTACTCTGAAGTAAGATATGAATTTATGCCTCTTTGAAACTTAGTGAAATATATAAGGTTGAAAATCTAGAAGAGATAAAAAACTACATCGTTTTCTCTGTCACTGTGTCGAGTAAGATTCATCGCCTTTGTAGTTTTATTGTATCCTTTTTAGATAAGAACCCCTACTTATGAAGCGTGAAGTGCAGCTTTGTGATGTCATGTCTCGTAAAGCGATACTTTCTCTGAAGCCTTTCTGGAACTTCAACAAGAGGAAGAGAGAGAAAAAGAAGGAGAGAGAAATATTTAATTAAAGTAACACATTTCTTGCAAAAGACTATTTATTTCTAACTGCAGATATGTATCAACTGAATTTATTTAGCGAGAAAAAACTGGTTAAAGTTCTTCAACGCACACAATTGTAAATTCTTTTTTTTTTCCATGTGAAAACAACGTTGTTCGAAAAGATCGAACTTTTACACGAGGTTTGCAATTAAAATTCCGCAAAAACAATTTTTTCTTATTTTTTTCCACAATTCCCGTATTTCAAGCATCCCGTATTTTCAAATAATTCAGAACGTCACAAAATTACGACGAAATACGATGCAATTATAAAGTGTGATAGGATTTTAATGTATTTAGCAATAAATAATGTGCAAATTATGCAATGCATCGTATGTTTTCTTATTATTATATTATTATTATTATTATAAAATCAAACTTTCCAAGACCACACGAATGGGATTTGCTCTGAATGATGGTAAACAAACTTGCGAAACTTTATGGAATAAACATCGATGAATAAATTTATTAAAATTACGACGTGAAGGAGATGAAGAAAAAGTAGGGCATGTTGCTAGGCCGTTATAATGATCTGTAGATCCACTTGTCCAATTTAAAAGAGCGCAATCGATGCGCGCGCAAACACTCGAAAAGCTGCGATCGTAATCATGGGCGAAGGCACATGAATAAAGTAAACACGCGCTAATGAGAAACGACAGGAATAAATAGACAAGGAATTTTCCTTCTGAAGGATCATGAATAATAATAATTAGCTCTCGATTTGTCACTCGACGGATAATGCTTTTCTATATTTTAATCTCGAGATTTTTTCTTCGCTCGAGATATTTCGTCCCACTTGTTTTTCCGACAAGAAATTAAATAATAAAAAGTAGATCGATAAAAAAAAAAAAAAATTACTGCGAGATTAAACCTGAAAATAACGTTTTCGAAGCAAGAAAAAGTGCGTTTTCGAATCTCGACGACGATTCTGTTCGATTTGAAATATGAAATATGTTCCAGACGATGTTTCCTTCGCCAACTGTTTCTCACGCCCGGCCACTTGGTTTGGAGATTTTAATAACTAGGGCGTGACATGCCACATATACACGAACACACATACACATACACAAACTTAAGTGCCGAACTCTTAGAGGCGCAACATGTTTCTGAATCCTATTAGCTCTTTTGAACTCGAGTAACTCCGACGAGGAAGTTCCGTCTGAATTCGTGATTGTCGAGCCAATCTGAAATTTTTATCAGACGAAACGTTCGTATCCCCCTGGCGAATAAGTTTCCGCGAATTCCTTAACTTAACTTCGGATGCTCGGTCGACTTCATCAAAATTTACGTCATTTACAAATTTACATTTGCTAATCGCACAAGAGGAACAAAACGGAACTTTCTCATCTCGCGGTAGAGTTCTCTTGCATTAGAACTGGCGTATAATACTCGAAATAATTATTCAATCAGATATTATGTCAAACTCTTTTAAATTTTGTTGAACATTTATTTAAATGTTAGTGCCGTTGTTGAAAATATCTTTGATTTTTCTTTATTCGGAGGTAACTCCGAGTAATTTCGTTCGTTTAAAGAAAGCAACTGCGCTCGAGCGGAAAACAGCGGACTTTCAAGGTTTCGAAAACGTCTAGAGGATGGATTTAGAAGCATTTAAAGTGGTCATCGACGAAGGTGAGGCATAAAAATAAATCGTTTGCTTCCGTAAGAAACGGGACTGACTCGCCTGCATGCGTGTTCGCGGGAGAGAGTTTCGCTTATAGTTGACACGCGCGATAAACTGTGTACATAACTCGAAATGGCGGCGCTAAAGGAAGACATAAAACGCGGCGGTTCGCCGTCAATTGTCCGTCATAACTCGAAGCGAAACGCCGTGTGTGTTTTATTCACGTTTGGTATTACTTAGCCGGCGCAATATTTGGCGAAAAGGACGCTTCGTTTAGCGAGGCGTATATAAATTTCCTTCTCCTCTTCTCTCCTTTACGCCAGCTGCTTTTATACACGCACGCGTATGCGACTGACACTTTAATTCCTGGTTAATTTCACGGGGAGAAATCGATGGAGACTGGCGGCGGCGGCAGACTCTTCGCATAGTTTAAGACCAGGTTAATTTATTGCGAACGTTCGTTACGTAACCGTCGCGTGACACGTCGCCGGTAGACACGTCCGCGCGACCCATAAAGAGAAATACGCTAATATCTAAGCTATTTTTTTTTTCTGTTCGTCCCGTTGCGGTACAACCGTCATTTCCGCTAGAGTAAAATAACTTTAGTTCATTATAGTTAAGGTGCAGCCGCGCCAAGTTTTTTTGCATTAAACATTTTTTATTTTGAAAACATTAGCATTTGAATTCTCGACTTTTCACGGAAAGCAAGGTTTATTTCACATTATCGAGTATTTCAGAAGAATGAATCAGCATATATAAGTACGAGTATTTCACACACGAAGTCGTTGCGTAGCTTCTCATTTGCCAAGTTAAACGCCAAGTTAAATTTGTTAAATCTTTAACAAAATAAATAAATGTTTTATATTAAAACTTTAATGTAGATCGCGTCAATTGTAACAAAATATTTTTGTTACAATAGTACGTAGTACCACTATACTAAGTAGCGTTTTGAGCAGGAATAAGATTTGTCTATGCAAACATCATAATATCATACATATCGATATATCGCATATCGAGATATATCGCATATCGATATATCGATATAACACGTGAAAAGTGTAATCAATCAATTTATAAAATAATCATAAAATCGATAATTATGCTAGCAATATTTTCGGAATATGTCATTAATTATGCTTATCGTAACATTTTACTTTTCGACATTTGAACGCGTTGAAGAGCTTCGTTACTCTGAAATATCGACGTCGGATCGAGAGATCGACATGCCTCTTGTATCAATAAATTGCAAATCTGTCGAAGCTTTGATAACTCTTGCATTTTGCCATGCTATATACGTAATAATAAACCATTTCTTGCAAATTCTTTTCGTAAAATCTGTTTTATCTGATTGAAATCGTCACACACAAATGAGTAACGTGACGTTCAACATTCTCTAAAATATTCAGTTGAAACTTGTTATGAGAAACTTGTGTTTCATATGTAAGATAATCGCAAAAGTCACTTCAAAATGAGAATCCACCGAGATGCAACGTGTACAAATGTAGAGAGTGTATATTTTATTCCACAAACTTGGGTCTGATAGACGAACGCTCTACTTCTATATTTTGTGACTCGCGACTTATCGTTTGTCGTAGCGGTCGCGCATAACGCGCGTGTGGCCTTAAGGGTGCATGTTTCCACGATAACATCGCACACTTTGCTGGTGTGTGGTCACTGTCGACGTCGCGGACGTCGTTTCCTTCCGCTTCGCGCTATCTACGGCGGCGACGACGACAAACTAAAAGATTTGTCCCGATTAGATAACGAGCGTCCAGGTGTTCTCGGGTGTTCGAGCAACTGCGTCATCGAAATTGATGCGCAATATCTCGGAGTCACGCCTTTGTGTCGAACCGTCAATTTGACCGAACCGATCAAAAAAAAAAAAAACAGAAAAATGCGCAGAGATAAAAAAATTGATGAACAAAAATACAAATTCCCGAAAATATGTATAAAAGAAAGCGATTTTATGTGGAAAAAGTGGAAAATCGTTGATTCGTCGATATAGAGGTGGAAAATTTTCGGGTTTTAAAATTTAAATGGCGAATTTAAACGCGCGCGCGAAAGGTTTGATGGGGTGATCTACGTATTATTCATACGCGGCACTTATTTAAAGTGAAAAAGATCGACCTCGGAATCGAACAGCCTTCGTTAAATTTAAGTGGCAAGATCATTTATTAAACCGCGACAGAGTTTATTTCCCAATATAGAATGTTTTAATATAGAAAAGACGACTTAACGGTCAGACTTTTAATGCGCGCCACGTTATTATATATCTCTCTAACTTTCAAGTTCTCTGGTTTTTTGTTTCTCTCTTTCCGTTTTTTTATATTTGACCCGTTTTATACGTTGTTATATAAGAAAGAAAAAAAAAGAACGAGGGCGCGCGTTTGCAAGACGCGCGACGGCGACGAAAAGAGGGAGATTGCTGCGAGAGCTCGCGCGCGACAAATTCCACCTCGTTAAGAGTCGCGGCCATCGACGGGCTGGCATACAAATTGCAAACTGCACACCGCTCGCTCTCTCTAATTACGACCTCGGAGGCGGCTCTAACGAGCTCGCGAGCTCGGTGATCGCTTCTATAAAGTCATCCCGGACTTTATTCCGCGGGGAATCAAAACGCGGCGCGTGTTTCGCGTGCTAGGAGGATCATTCGTATATATCTATCCAGTGTCTCATTTTGCCCGAGACTGACACACGAGAGAAGTCACGAGGGAAAGTGCATGCCCTTGTATCTCTCTTTTCGCGTGATATACGCAGCATATAACTTCGTTTAATCCCTAGATTGCATGACCTGCAGCCTCGCGCGTATATACACAAACACACACATATACGCGGACGCACATATCGCGACTCATCACGATTCACTCGCATACTTAATTATTTCCGCTTGCGTCGTCCTCTGAGAACCGAGGCAGTTAGTTTTTATTTTTTTTTGCGACGTCAATGACGACGCAAACAGTAAATTTTCATATTAGAAGCGGGCGTATGTATGCATAAGGAAAATTATACGTTGTTTAAACAACAGGGATGCGCGCACACAAAAAAAAAAAAAGAAAGTGAGGGAAGGAATTAACGTATATATTAACAGAAACAAAATATTTTCCGACTCTTTGCGCGCGAAGATTCGGTAAACATCACATGTTTGCAGAACGTAAGCTTCAATAAATACATTAACAGGTATGTTGCGCGTTCTCTCTGCGCCGATGTGTTTGCGTTCCTACTTTAAGTATTCTGCCAATTTATCCTCGTGACATTCCGCTCTTGATACAAGTTTATATTGCAAAAGGGTATCGTGTGCGCGAGTATTTTCCATTTTCGATAATGTTTGAAAATGGCAAAAGTACATCTGACATGTCGGAGAAAAATTCCGCAGCTGCGGCGAGAGACCGATATCTACCATCACCACCATCTCTCTTCTCACAAAAATGACGAGATCACCTGTGTGTGTGCGTGTGTATGTCTTTCGACAGTGACAAATAATTTTCAGGAAAATATCCCTAGAAATGAGAGAGACGGGACTCTCTCTCTCTCTCGGGAAATGGCGAGATAACACGTATGGCGGGAGAGTAGCTACGAAGTTAAGAAGGCTACTGAAAAATTGAACGTTTGGGGAAGGTTGCATAAGTTTTCGCGTGCCTACGCGAAATGCGTGGGTTTTTATTTTGTACTTTTTTTTTTATCTTGTACTTTTTTTTACGGAGATGAGACACACACTGACGCGCGCGAATAAAACATGCGCGACAAAGAGAGAAAAGAAGCAAGAAATTTCGCTTTCGAATATTGCTTCGAGATAACTTAATCTTGTTTCTTTTCTTTTTAGATACATGCAACTTGTAACAAATATATCCGGCTGATTTGTATATGTCACGTTTACTTTATACGAGTGTTACACACATAGATATACTGAGCGTCCGAGAACCGACAAAGAATAACGACTTCTTCTTCTTCGCCTTTCCTCGGGATGTTTTACATACTTCGTGCATAATTTAACACGATGTTTATTCGCGAACAATTTAGAAATGTCTTGATTTGCGCTCGAGTTGTAAGAAGAAAACTCCGGAAATCTCGTGGGTGCAAAAATTGTAACAAATAAATAAAATAAAATGAAATAAAAGAATTGCGGCTTGCCATCAGGCTTTTCACGAAACACAGGGCCTGCGAAATTGTTGCCGGCTTAATAGAGGTGGCATATACTCGTATATACACGGTTCCCGTTTTTTTAATACGATCCGTTTTAATGCGCGGAGAACGGCTGTAATCGCGCTCGTACAATCGTTTTATACACTTCGCGATCATTTAATTGTACTAATGCGACTTTTATGTGGCCACGCGCGATCACGAAATTGCCTCACTAAAAGACGCTAAGAACTGCGCAAACTTCAAACGCGGAAATTTCTCTTTAATTTTTTGCTACGAGAAAAAAAGAAACGATTCACGTAAGTTACAGCTCGCGACCGTTACCTACAATTGAATCCAACGGGCAAAGTTATATCGCACAGCGACAGCGTTTGCTTCGAGAACCGGGAATTTATGTGTGTCAATTAAGAGAGAAACGGAAGCGAGAGACACGCAACTTTAACTCTCCGTAATCTTCCTCGCAGTTAGCTTCCGATGAAACTTGAATGGAAAGCCGGCGTCAATGCTTGGCGTCCGAGCCCAGCATAAAATTTTAATCGGGGCGCGATTCATTAAATATTAACCGTACATCGACTTTATTTTTTTGTCCCTCGTTGTTTAATTCAGACCGGCGTGCATAGACGTAATGGTAACGTCATGAATGAGTAATTCTTTAATGCCGTTTTAGGAGGTTACGTCCTCCTCGGATCTCGCGTTTCCGTGAGTAACGTTCTAAATGGATCATCCGATATATATTAACGTATGTGCGCGCGTTCTATACGCGGACGGACGTTTTCGTAAGCGATTTAAAGCGACCGGGTCGTTCGTCGGCTTGGTAAATCTTGCGGCGAAAACCGTCGTCCGAATTGCATTTCGCACCGGAAATCTCGAAAGGCTGCACAAATCGGACCCGTCACGTTTTGCGGTCGATGCACTCGAAGCACTTTCGGAAAGGCGGAGTACTCGAAATTGGCCGCGACTACTCTCTCGAAAACCGATACCCACGTAGATTCAACTCGTGCTCTCGTCGCCACTGATTCGCCCGATATCCTGTCGTGCAGACTCTGTTCTCTGTGTTTCTTAAATTTCTAATTTTAAAGCAAGTTTATATCGCGAAAGCGAAACAAGCGGTATGCTGTGCGTCCTCGTACAGAGAAATGATGCGATAAGACCGTAAACTCGATAAACTAACGAGTAACAAACAATAAACGTAGAATTCTAAAATAATAGATTAAATCTCTATTCGAATCCCGTACAATCCTCGTATTTGTCTTTGCGCTCGTGACCTCGAACAACACACTGTACAGTTTCGCAAATTTACATGGTTTGTTAATTGGATTAGCCGGTGGTCCGAAGGGAGATCACTTAGCGCGCGTCGTGTATGATTAAAGCCGCGCGGGACGTGTCATGTGACGTCGGATATCTGTCTCCGCGTCTCTGAGTAAGTGATACTGACGGATATTTGCGCGTACATATATACGTATATGGTGTGTTACAGGGGATGGCAGCGTAAGGTAGCGGCGGACTATTAGGCCGGCTACTCGAGATGAACACGAACGGCAACGCGGTTGGTCAGGAAGGTGGTGCCGGTACCGATTACGGCGGGAACGAGGAGACGGCGGCTCTGCTTGGCAGGCTGCCGCCGCCGCCGGTCGTGGTGGCCGCGGCGTCTCAGAGCAAACCGGTGCTCACGCGGCAGGATCGGGCGACCTATCTGATCGCTTCGCCGCAACTGTCCGTGTCCGGGCTCGGCGGCTCCGAGGAGAGCGGCACCAACGAGGACCCGGCGACCCGATCGGTACCGGACATCGAGCTTCACTGCCGGCTGGACGGCGAGTCTCAGCCGCAGATCCAGCAGCCGCAGTCGCAGCCTCAATCTCAACAGCAGTTACAGCCGCAACAGCAGTTGCAGGCGCAGCCGGCGTCCTACCGTTCGTCCAGGCAGTCGTCGCATCAGCACAGATGCAGGTGCGATCGGAGGGACTCCCTCGCGCCCACCTCGGCCCTACAGTTGGCCCGCAGCGTTTCCAGGTAGAGCACAGAGAGAAATGGAAGAATAATATAATAATACAATGTTATCTGTTTGCGGAAGGCGATATACAGAATACAATAAATAAGCTGTTCTATACAGTCCAGAGCGTACGCGTTTCAAGTCCGGTTTCTCTTTCATCCTATTACTTCGAGATAGATAAAAGCAAAATGAGGCGAGCTACAACTTTTATCTGACATGAGTGAGTTTTACATTTGTTTAAAATAAACGACAATTTAAATCTCTTTTTACAGATCGCGCAATATCGCGTTTGTTATAACAAAGCAGGAGTAAACGAGGAAAATGAAGCGTTAGAGTAGTTGTTACGTTAACGTGTATGCGTGACAGTGTTGATCTATGACGAGTTAACGTGCGCCGAAAGAAAGAAATAGCACCAGCTTAAACACGCGCGCCGAAAGTTTTGACTTGTGTAATTGGTAAAGTTTAACTACTCCGCGAACATTAGTCGACATAGGCCGCCGCGAACTTGCTTTTGTAATGTAATAGAATTGGAGCAAATAGTTCTCTAGACAGTTCTCGATAAAGGACGGGCGATACGAAACAGGAATTCGTCGTCTCGGCAATTTCTCGATGGTTGCTTATGATTTCGTTATGCATCTTCAGACCCGTTGTTATTTATTCACATCGCGCGATGCGCCACTTCTGCGATGTCCCGGATCGCATATTAAAGTTTCTGATATTCATTAAATGTGCTCCTTTGCGGTTTTGCAATTTTTAAGTCGCGCGAGATGATGTGCGCCCTCGTTAAAAAGAAAAAACTCTCGTAAAAATAATTAAAATTTATTTTATCTTCTTGCGACGGACGGAAAAATTTGAATCTACGAACGTTCCAAATGTTACGTGTTTTAACAAAATTACAAAATATATTCTGTTTCTTTCTCAATATCTCGTTCGAACTGTGCGCAACTGTGAGAAGATCGGGGAAATTCATTAAGATTAAAGAGGGGCGCGGGATTTTCCCCAGTGCAGCGAGAGAAGAAAATATTCGCGAAATAACCGCGAATCGACTTGCGCTCTTACGTAAGTACGGCCGACAATTCGCTGCGAATCGTCCCGGAAATGCGTTGCACTCGGAAAAATGCAACACCTTTGTTTCCTCAGTCGAGGATCGCCCGGGCGGAAGAGACCTCTCTCTTTCTCTCTCTCTCTTTCTCTCGCGTGTTTTCCCTCGGCGGATTCTTCTTGTCACCTGCGCGAATTTCTAGAACGATTCCATTCGCTAAAAGTTGAGCCGTGGAATTTCATGTCGTCTCCCGCGACTCTTTCAGAGATCAAGAAAATATATGTGTACGTGAGAGCGTCGGAGAAAAGCGAGAATTGTAAAAAAAAAAAAAAAAAAAGAAAACAAAATTACGTCTCCGTTGTATTCCCGACGCGAAAATCGCGCTACGTAAATTCTCTAATCTCTTTTCATTTACGTGTGACCTTTTCAGTCATATTTTAACTGCGTCTTAGCTATTAGTCAGTAAGTTAATTTTATCCCTGGCAATTAAATTTATCGCTAACATTCATTCTTCGTTAAATTTTGTTTCACTAACTCTATACACGGTGAAAATAAAAATAAATCACGTATATAAAAAATGTTGAAATATGACGCGCATATAATGGCTAAAACTAAATTGAGACATACTAAGATTAAAGACTCTCTTAACTGTATAAGATTGAAAAATAAAGTAACCAAATTTTATACGTGGTGAAAATATTTTTAAATTACCGATTAATTAAGGAGTATATAAGTTATATAAAAAGATATCTTAAGATATCTTTTTATATAA
>QVOB01014695.1:0-18855 GCA_014839585.1 Pseudomyrmex concolor
TTAAGAATAAATAAAGGATGAATGAAAGTTTATAAAAAACAAAAACTCATAATCCTAACGTTAAATTTAAGATAGTTATGATAAAAAATATAAAAATTGTTTCAACCGACCTCAGTCTCCCCTACGACTTAGGGCCATTCTACAATGAGTTGCAAATGTCCCGTCGCCAGTTGCAAAAGATGATACTACTAGGAGAAAAATACTATTTCCGGTTGCGCTTAGCCGTAGTTGCTGTTGCCAAAAGTTAAAAATTCACCAACTTTCTTTTGGCAACGGCAACGGCCAAGTGCAACTAGAAATAGCACTTTTCCCCTAGTTGCCATCTTTGCAACTCATTGTAGAATGGCTCTAACATTCGTGCAGTCGCGTATTTTTAACAAAGTAAGCTTCCGTGTTCTTTCATAGCGATAAAAAGAATTATCAACACATGTCGATAATAGAATCATTTATTTTGATCAACAAAATATGCAAAGTCCAAGCTTTCACATATGTTGTTATATTAGCTCCTCCCATACTGTTGTTACGAGTAACAACCGTGAAACGCGCTGAGATGTCTTCTGCGTAAAACAGCTCGTTGCATGCTTATTCGCGGATCTTTATTAATTAAGATCTCGGTAATTATTGCAAATCTCGCAAAATGGACTTTTTGATTCACTATAACTTTCTTTATCTGCCCACGAACGATCGTACGACTTACCGAATATCTTGTACATACTGCTACTCATATATGTATATGAACTAGTGCAAACTCGCATTAGTGTGCGCAACTTTTTAACACAAGTGTAAAGAAAACGCGGAACATCTCTGATTGGTTACGCGATACGCGTAACGTGAAAAATAACAATGCATGGGATCGCATTCTTAGACACTATACGCGTACATCAAGTATTAATAAAGTTTTTGAATTAAAAAAAGTTTGTAGAATACACACATATTACGTGTGCATATATGTAACTTATTGTTTTTTTTCTCATTTAACATATGAGAAAAGAAAAATAGAGATACAATTTTTATATCTGTAACCACGCAAAGAAGGCCGGAATACAGACAACAGTGTACTGACACAAATAAATTACAAGCTTAAAATCTGGTTTTTATTTATTAACACAAGTTTATTGTTTTAGTGAATGAATTTACTTAAGTAGTTTATTCAGTCAAGTTTTGATGTTTAAGCAAAACGTGATGTGCGTGAATGACACATTTTCTTGTGTTGACTTTTGTATGTACAAAAACATACACAAAATGTATATGTGCTCAGTTTACTACGTGTTCCTCTAGAATATAACTCTATGTAAGTGAAACAAATTTATTTTTATATTAGTTTAAACTGTATCTATCTTAAAAAAACATAGGTATAGTCGGACCTAAGACTCATACTACCAGTACTCGTTATTGATTGCCATGAAAATCGATGCATCGACTAAAGCCGTACGAGTGTCGAACAATCTCGGGGCTTCCGACCTTTACTCATTGCGAGTTAATTGATACTAGACATGTTTACTACATATATTCATACTTTCTTTAAGTTACTTTTTATGATAAAAAACTGTACGTTAAATAATATCGGAAAAACTTAATATACATCCGTTAAAACATGTTTCATACTTTAAAATGCGTTGATCACATACACGTAATTATTGAGACAAACGTATTTCGTTTGAACTTGTAAAACGCAATAGAAACATGTTTACGACTTGATCAGCATGCGAAAGTAAGCGAGAAAATCTCGATGAAACAAATATTCGTGGAATATCCATCTGCGAGAAAACAGTTGTACCATTATCGACTGTGTTTGCTAAGTGAAGTCTGAAATACATCCTTACAGAGCCTGGTGTTTCTCAAACACATGGCAAGCAGAAAAAGTGAAGGATCGGTCGCGATGTGCAAAACACAAAGACAAAGCGGTAGCAGTCTCGGAGAGGATTGTCTCTGCGTCCACGATCCTACTTTAAGGTCGTGCTGCCGGGTCGGTAATTGACTGCATAAATTTTCCAATGTACCACGACGTAAATAGACGAAGAGAGAGACCACAATGAAGGTAAAAGAATTGAGATGAGAGTGTAGTACTAAAAGAGAGACGGAAATATATAGGAAGAACATAATGAAGAGTGATAGAATGGAACACAGAATAGAGTAGAACAAAACGAAAGAGAAAAAGAGAGAGAGAGAGAGAGAGAGAGAAGGAGAGAAAGGGAGGGAGAGAGAGAGAGAACGATGATTTCTTTTAGTTTCGCGGCACGATTCAAGAGAGGTAGGTTATGTGTTGTCGTTGGTGCTCTTCTGTCTTTCCGTTCTTCTTCCGCCGTTTCGCTCTCTTTCACCTACGCAGACTCGAAAGAGGATCGGCGGCGAGGGACACGAGGGTGTCGGAAGCAGAGAGTGCCGAGGAGATGGTGGAGGTGGGGAATGCTCCGACGAAGAAGAGTGGAGAGAACCATGAGAGTAAGCCGCTTATCAGGGTGGCAGCAGGCAGTATAGGTCCAACCAACGCAGATAGGTGGGTTTCCATGGAAACACGGATCTGTCCGTTAGGTCTCTACGTACCTACGTCCAGCGGCTGCCGCTATCTGTTGTAGGCGTATTCGCTACATTAAAGGCCGCAGAGTGAAAGAGAGACAACGATAATGTGTGGGACGATGTGGAAATAGAAAACAAAGAATAGATAGAGGGAATAGTATGGGAAAGCGATAGAGCGCGACGGCTCGTGCCGCCGAAGACCACACTTCTATTATTCGTTTGTGAAGCAAACGACTTGTAACCAACCACTATATTTCGCTGCTATACATGTATTTGATCGCCAGCATTTCGTACTTTTTGTGATTCATGATTCATGAGTGTATCATATCGTTTTTCAAGCAATTTCTATAAACGTCAAAGTGTTTGAAGCATGTCTGTCATATCTGTTCTCATCTCTTACGCACTTAGTCATTGTAAGAAATCATATATTTCTCTCTCTCTTTTGCGATAAACTAAAACTATCTCTTGTATATGACTTTAGTAGCAAAGAAGATGTTTACTAGCAAAGTAATGTTGATCCAAAAAAAAACGCTTGCAAGTGTAGGAAGAAACTTTTTATTTCTAGACAAAAGAGAATCTTCACGGTATAATTAATATCAATGCGATTAAGTAGAATACATCGTGAGTGATTACGGGCGTCGTGAGTGAGTACGGGTGTTACGCTCGATGGCTTCTGCTTCAAATTATAATATGCTTCAAACTATGTACGATGATATATTTCAATGAGAACGCAATGGAAATGCCGATTTTATGTTGCACGATATGTGCCGCACGTTGGTATTTATTATGCTATCTGCAGACGGAGAGAGAGCCGAATTGACGAAAGAGCGATAGCTTCGAGTGGAAAAACTTGTCACAGGAAGAAAAAGTATAAATGTAGAACTTCCTCTAAAAGACCGTTTATAATAGAAGTAGACATTATAGAGAAGTAAGGTTCTTGGAGTTAGTTTTATCTATACAATTAATTACAATGGTCGATAATATATGATCTTTCTTCAGTTTCAGAAATACCATCAGTAATTTCTAGTAAATATTTTAGCATTGATTACGAATCTGGCCGTAAAAAATTGTCTAACACTTCAGGATTCTGGGAAAATCGCAAATACATATGCAAAAAATACCGTTTGTAACACTTGTGCATCAATTATATCTTTTAACTGAGATGTGATATTGAGTGCTATGAGCGTGCAAAAGAAAGCTTTTGACTTGCACTTGATGCAGCAAATACCAGATTTGTAATCAGCGCTAAAAAATTTACTAGGAAAATTTACCACTCTTTTTATCCCCAAACCTGGCACGTGTCGACTAGTGTTATTTCGCGTCTTTCAACACGCTTTTTTCATTAGCTGACAGCAGGCAGTGCAAAATGGTAATTGCCCATTTCGTTACTCCCGTTTTTACTTCACCGAAAACAGTTTACTCTCTACTCTTATAGCCTTACTACTTTTATTATAGGCGGCCCATAAGATTTATGTCGTGCTGTTATAGGATACGTGGGAATCGCGTCACATGGACTTTTGCCTTTTTCCCATCCGAGATACTGTTTGTTGTTGCAGAAAAATTATTCGTCCACTTAACTTTCTCTAGTTCGTTGTAGCGCAAATGCCTTGCTGCATATGAATAAAGATATTATTGTCAATTATTTTCTCTCGCGGATTGTTGATTAAAGGACAACAAGAAAATCCTGTGCCTGTCGAAACCGCGAGAGAGGTAAAGTAATATATATATCGTGCGTGTAGCGGTGAGAAACGCGCGTTGTTGTCAAAAGTCCGGCGGAATAATTTTTACACGAGACATTTTATACAAGATATACATATATATATGTATACAAGATATATATATATATATATCTTGTATATATAGTGTATATATATATATATATATATATGTTTTTTTAAGAAAGGTATTTGCGATGTATATGTCGTTACATGGATTTCTATATATAAATTTTATTTTTTAAAACTTTTATTAAAAAAGTTAATAATGTACGTTATGTATGTTAAAAGAATAATTTGATTTATACTTGTGAGTTTTGATGGCTCAGCATTAATATTTTTGTGAAATTAATTTGCAATTAGATTATTTAGTTTTAATTTTATCTAATTTATAATTGAAAATAGACATCTATCGTATAGATACTACGCCACCGTCAAAAGCCTGTGCGATATCTTTATGTCGATGAGCTTGTCAGTTCGATGCGATTTCAATCACTCAATTAGGCATCAAGTTAAAGGCGGCACGTGCGCTGACACGTGTGCTGCATTCTTGTCGTTATCAAGTGGCCGCGAAATGACGAAACGTAACAAGAGAATCGCTTCTATAGTGGCGCGTGTCATGGCTAAATTGAGTAGGCGGGTGTGGAGAGACCAAACACAAATCCAGACCTAATTGCAAGACAAACACTTGAAGCTAAGTGAAATGTCGCGTACAGTGTGACATCGACACTAGCTCTCGGAAATCTCGCGTTTCTTTGTTTTTATTTCTTCTTTTCTCTATTTTTTTTACCGCAATTTCTTACAGACATTATGTTTTCTATTTCAATGAATGATGCAATAAAATTGCAACATTCATTGCGTTTACTCAAGATTCTCTTATTGATTTAAATTTTCTCACATGAATATTGTCACATTGAAACTGTTCATGTACAAATTTTGTCACTATATAGAAAATTGACTGATTGTGTTTAATTGAAGTGAGACAAAACACACAAGTTCTCTTTCCAAAAAGTACTATTTAACATCACTCGCCATATTATCATGTAAGAAAAACCAAATAACTTTTTGAAAGTGAACGTTACAAGAAAGAACGTTGAAATATTGCAACGCGAAACTTATCTGATTACTCGTTTGTTCTGGACGCCAATCGGTATTTGGTTACGTACTTTACACACGTGCGCACGCACACACGCTTACATCCGAGATTTAGATTAGATTGTCACGCAAGAACGGCTACACGCGCGTGCGCGTTACACACACACACACACATACACTTCTTTTTATTCCTCTTCTGCTTTCACATGAGAATGACTATTTCTCTTTTTTAATAATATTGCCGTTTTTTAGTATAATTTTCTAGTAGGCAAAACTCTTTTATCAAACATTTTTATTCAAAGATAAATGACATAAAAATATATTTAAAAAATGTAATTTTCTCTAACAGAAAGTTGTATAATGTATGTGTATAAAATAAGAAACATTTAAAATATCAATATATGCAAGCAAAAAAGTAAAAAAGAAGTAATAAAAGTTTTTCCCTAATTGGCTACAAAAAAAAATCTCAAGCACGGAAGCAGCAGGCTTCTGAAAATAACATGATTTTAGTTTCTCATCTTGAGCCTTCGGCATTGCGATCACACGGTGGTCACGTTGTAAACGCAAAGTCAGCCAAATGTTTTCGTAGCTGATGGCCTTTTAGAATTCCCTCTTCTGTCACCGTCCGCCACGTGCTGTCATCCCACGGTTTCGCCCTCTCCTACCTACTCAATAATCCAATTCTATATCCCTGTCTCCATATAGCAGTCTATTCGCGTTTTAGCTTTTAATTAATTTTTGATTTTTTGCCCGAATATGCGCCGTCTTTCACTCTTTTCCTTCTTTGTCCACAACAGTTTTTATGAATATCAAAGTAGTTTTCAATCTTGTTTGTTATCTTATAGTTATTTGACGTTCAGTATTTTTTTACTCGCAACTTAACATAATTTTAAAAATTTCGCAACATTACAACAACAATTAAGACATTGTTGATTTTCCATAGTTTTTACAAGATTCTAAACAGATATTCTTTTTTTTTTTTTTCAATAATCTCTCACTCCGGCATAAGAGCAATAGTGATGTAGTTGTAAGACAAAGTTGTTAAGAATAAAATAGAATTATATACTGTTTACTTTTATCAACTTTTTTATTTACTTTTTTTATCATGAAGGTAAATCTAATCGTCACAAAGTTTACGTGCCAATTCTCAAACTTGCAAATGAAAATAATGTCAAACTATAATACTTGGTTTAAAGAGATTTTTTCCGAGTTGGAATGGCGTAGACAAAACCACGATTAAACGATGATAGAAACTTTACATGTCGCCAGAAGTGAGTTTGTTAATCAGTCGACTGTGCACGTATGTATAATTAATATGTATAATGATTAATTATATAAATGTCTCAGCTATCAGAGATACGTATGTTGCGTAAAGAGATAAATTCCCGCGTCGTATTTCAGTGGTAACGGTTTTCCGACGTTATCTAAATCAGACATGCGTTTGTTTGTATTATAATTTACCGTGCGCGTTTTCTCGTGAGAATTTTAGATAGACGCTGTGAAACAATATGTCAACACAAAAGTTAATTAGTTTTGCGTACTTTGTTACACATTGTTAAATAACATATTTCATAAACGTGAATATATTTTAATTGTTATCGAATAAATAACAATACGTTAGTCAACAGATTTTTCTCGATATTCTATGTCTGTAGACATTTGTTAATTATTTTAAATCGCAAAGTATATGAAACAAAGTATATTATGAGCGCTAAAATTAACAATGTAATATATTTTTTCAATAATACACAAAGTTATCTGAAATATAGTCCAAAATTAGATAAGTATAGAAGCATTCGTGGATTGCACCGTCGAATTATGCGTGAAAAAGAAAGAAAAGAAAATTACCATAAAATTCTGTTAGAGGTCCATTGACTTATGCGAATCTCAACGAAACGGCGAAACGCGGGGCGCGGAAGAATCCAATAAACGCAAAACGAATTTGCTATTAGGGTCGCGTCTGATCTCGTTGCGGGCCAATGAGGCGAAGCAACCCTTATATCAACCCTCCCGGTATCGCGTCTCGCTGACGATAATAAATCGAATCATACTCCGGGAATCAGCGGGTGTTTGCCAACCCATTAGAATCGCTTAGCCAACTGTGTTTCTCTCTTCGAAGCGCGATACAGTTGTCACAAATTTTCGTTCGCACATTTAAATCACTCGAAACACTCATGACAAATTCTAATATATTTCTAAATCATAAAAAGTAGATATTTTTTATTTTATTTTAACTAAAGTTTTGAATTGTTATACGGATATATTTTTATTATTTTTAAGTTGCGTCGTATTGCATCAGACAAAAGCGCACGATTCTTCTCTGATAGAACTTGGTGTGTCAAGAAAGCGAACGCCATAATCGGAGAATTATTGTAGAAATACTTGCTTTTAAACAAGTTGATGGCACACTGAAAAAAAAAAAGTTTTGTTGAAATAACCAAACTTTGGTAAATCGAATTAAATAAGATGTGGGAACCAAAGTTATAGTTAAGATTACCAAAGTTTGGTTATCTCAACAAAACTTCTTTTTACTTTTTTTTCAGTGCAAAGTCTTTCGTTGCAGCACCTGGTAGCACCGACGCCCACTCAATAATTAGAGCATCCTCTCGGAACCTGCATTCTCCTTTTTTGTCAAGGCCAATAAATCAAGTGACTAAAAACATAAAAAAACTATCAATCAAATAAGATTTAGTAAATTGAATATAAACAAATACTTTTTTTCATTTATATTGCACTTATCGACATCTAGAACTGTACATTGTCAACAATCTATTCAAATGTTACACTGAAAAAAGAGTTTTGTTGAGATAACCAAAACTTGGTAAATCATACCAAATAAAGTGTTTTGGAAACCAAATTTTGGTTAAGATTAGACAAAAATCTATATATTAAATAGCGGAAATAATTATTTTTAATCCGGGAAATAATTATTTTTAATCTGGGAATAATTATTTTTTATGTCTATATTCTATTTTATAGGGTCGAAAATCAAATCCATGTCGGGAACGGCAAGATATCTCATAGATCGAATAATCGCGGGGTGTGTCACACGAAGCGATGGCGGTACTTATAATTCCGACCACCATGGAGTTTATACATTGTGCTCGCTTCCGACGCAATCTATTCCGAAGATCTACCGCGCTACTGCCATTGCTAGCCCACTCAACCAGTTCGTTAGCCAATCACGCAGGTATCGTCATCGTCATTCGTCGTCATCTCGGTTTCTACAAGGCAGAGATGAGCAGCGTTGCAAGAGATGCAATCGATAGATACACAGGACGCTGTTTTGTCCTACTAGGTGCCGCTTTTCTTTCTTCGAAGAATTTCTGTTGCTTTCGTTTTCTTACCGCTTTCCTCAACTATGTCGTTAAGGTTCTAGTTTTAAACTTACTTTATATTTATTTTAATATTAACAGATTTTGTTTACATAAGGAAAAGCACATATAATTGTTTTTTGGTAACTGTATATAAATACGTACTAAAACATGAAAAAAACGATGTTTTACATACATATATGTTAAAAGTGTGAGAAGGAGATATTTGTATATTATGTTATAATTAGGGCTTAAAAGTTACTTTAATTTTTTATTATATGTATTTATTTATTTTTTATTATATGTTTATTTATTACTTTAATTTTTTATTATAAGTATTTATTTATTTTTTAACATTAACATACACACTTAGATGATCTACGCACAGCTTCTGAAAGTTATTGTGTAAAAATCGTTTTTTTCTTTATCACAGTGTGCTCGTGCGAGACTTTAAATTGCTGCTTTGTCTTTTTTTTTTCCACTGTCTCTTTTCTTATTAGCGCAAACTTTCTTTTTTTTTGTGTGTCACAACAATGCGACTCTTTTTCTTTGTCGTATTCGATGAGTAGAGTCTTCAAGCATAGCGGATAAGAGAAATGAGAAAGAAAGAAAGAGCATTAATCGTTTTGTAAACGCCTCGCGTGTCTCTCGAGTCTTAACCTGACCTGACGATTACAAACGCGTATACTTATACGTCGCGAGACAAAACTTCACCATCAATTTCTTGTAAATAACTTCCTATTATTTTAACTTCCTATTATTTTATTCGTCTCACATGATTGTCGATCATTCGTGGCTGTAAAATGTAATAACAAAACTCTTTCCCTTGAAAAACATTTCGCAAATCGAAGGTCTCATAAAGATCTCATAGAGCACACTTAACTACGTATATTTAGATAATTACTTCTATTTTTCTTTTCCTTTTAACATCGCGATTTCTTCGCGCGAAACAAAAAACCACGAAAATTCGTATATAATTTATACGTCACGTAAAGGGCCACCGGAGAGTCGACGATTTTCTCGGTCACAAGAATCCACCGTTTCGTCTGTGACTTTACGATCCGGCTTCCAATCTGGAGACACTAGCGAGAGGCACGATTTTTCTGGCAATCTTTTTTTATTAGTTCGCGACGAGAGAACACGCCGTTGCTGCCGCAGCTAACCAGCGGGAGCCAGCGTTTTCAGCAGCAGCTGTAGAAGCGAACATCTAGAGGACCGTGACTTCGGTCTTCGGTCCTCTAGATGTTCGTATATACCGGGGTGTACTCTCCTCCTCCTCTTCCTCCTCCTCTGCGCTCTCCTCACTCCTGTGACCCCCTCATAAGCGGATTACGTGGGTCCCGAAACGAGGCAAGCGAGGCTCGATGGCGCGAGGAAGGTAGGTACGTGGAGTGGGTCGTAGGGGGAACTGTTCAAAATTACGCTATCGCGGCCTCACAACGTTCATACCTCTCTCTCTCTACGTCGATCTCCCCGTCGTTACCGCGTGGTAACCAGGCGTGGCAACAACCCTTCGTCTTTGTGAAAGACATCGCAAGCGCTTCATATTTCAAAATATCATCATCGATGGTCGTTTATTCGGCTCGATTGACAGACATATTGAGTTTCTGGACATGTCGATGTCCGTCTCGCAAGGATAATTCACTGCTGATTCTAGGTTTCGTTATTTTTTCTTTGCATTGAAAATTTATCTTAAAATATGTATTTTTTTTTTTTTAATTTCTTTAAATATCTTTAATATACATATTTAAATATTTTATATTTTTAGATGAAGAAAAGTTGTACACATACTAAGAAACTAATTTCCGAGATGATATTTATTAAGAAATAAGTTACTGGTTTTATGTTTTACTTTATGTGTTATTAGTTTTATAAAGTAACGGATATATTAGATGAAAGTGTATCTAATGAATGTAAAATATTTGTAATTTACAAAAAAGTTGGTTTGACAAAAATTACTTTAAATTTAGTGCATATAATTTATTTATTTGACATTTTGCATTAATCTATGTTTTGTTTTACAATTTTATTTACTCACTTTCTAAATTATATCTGCATAAAACCTAGACATTCTTTACAGTCTATTTATTACTATATTCATTTATTACTACCTAATCTTCAAGTTATTTTTCCTTAGAATATTAATTGGTTATTATTATTATTATTATTTTTATAGCATATTCTGCATCACATGTGTTAATTATTGTTGCGTTGGATATCTTCGAGCAAAAGAATTTTTAAAGACATGCTAAAAATTCTCTTTTACGTTTGTTTAACACACGCACGCTACCATTCCCTAGGTTTTATGCAGAGAAAACCGTTGTCTTTCATTTCGCATTAAAGTATTATCAAATAGTTTTAACAAACTGGTATTGATTTTATAATTAGATGTATGAAAAGCAAATATTATATTTTATTTATTCTTTTTTGATTGCGCGAAACAGTTTTTACGAGCATTGGTACGATAAAGTAACATTTCACGCTGAGTTTCACAGAATGCAATAATTATAATAACAAGCGCTTTCTTTTTTCATGTTGCAGGAATGAATCAACGCAAACAGCGTCGCGAGAGAACGACTTTCACAAGAGCTCAGCTCGATGTGCTAGAGGGTCTATTCTCGAAAACGAGATATCCGGACATCTTTATGCGAGAGGAAGTTGCCGTCAAAATTAACCTACCAGAATCGCGAGTCCAGGTATAATTGTTTTATAGCGTTTTTCTTTCCTCTTTTTATTCTTGCAATTTTATTGCTCCTGGAATATCGCTCTAGACAATATACATATAAATAACGGTAGAAGATGGGAAAGATTGAACTTTCAGTAAATACATCGCACTCTGCAAGTAATCTGGGATTGTTATCACAGTCGATTTTGTGAACGATTATATTAACGTAATGTTTAATGTCATTTCTCACGCGTCGAATGCACAATGTATGTGGCTATATTTCAATTCGCGACGAAAACGAGAGCGAAGAGAAGCAAAAAGAAGAGAGAAAAAAGAAAAGAACAAAAGCAGAAAATAGAGAGAGAGAGAGAGAGGGGGGGGGAGAGAGAGAAAGAGAAAGAAAAAGAGAGGAGACAAAAGTCGCGTTTCGTGCTCCGGCAATCGCAAGCGAGATTTAAGGTATTTACACAGCGCGATGTTCGCGCCCTACGTCGCGTCGTTCCATTTCGCCATTGTCCCAGCCCCGCTGCCTTGTACATTGATAGATGTGCCGACGAGCTCGTTGACGCTTTTATTGTGGTTCCGTGACATCTTTATCTCGCGATAGGGCGTTCTAAGTCACGATCGCGATTCGAGAGATTTCGAGCTCGTGTTTCGAATTTTGAGTTTTCACACTACACACTCTCAACCCTCATTACTTATAACATTCAACATTCAGAAACAAATCTCGTGCAAATATTAAAGCAAAAAATTGTTACTTCAATCATCGAGTGAAAATATAACATTTTTTAATAAAAATTTCTTGTGAAATGAAATTACAACGGTGATACGAGCTGATCGCTGATCAGATGTTTTGCGAATAAATACATATATTTTAAATATAAAGGAAAATGGTGCAAAACCGGGACGTGGGGTAAAATCGGAAATCCTCATTTCTCCGGTATTTGAGGTGTTATCTAACGACACAGTAATCTTGTTTTATTGGTCATCTAACGGATCTCTTTGTAATTTTGTATGAGACCGTGTGCTTTAGTTGTTGTTATATTCAAAATCGATGTTTGGGCAGTTCAAAAGTGCTACAGATTGTTTATCAGCACTATAATTAACAACGGTAAGTTTTCTATCACATTTAGTATTCACTAGAGGTCATACTAACGTTGACGAAATCAAAGTGCGGTTATATTTAAAATATAAAACAACTTTTTTTACTAAAAACTGTCGCGCGGGGCAATACCGGGATATAAACAACGGGGCAAAACCGGGTTTACTCCGTAGCAAATAATTGTTTTTTATATATTCTTTACATGCAAACTTAAATGTGACTAGAAACTCGCAACCTCTATCGTTCTCAACGTGTTGTCTACTTTTTATCAATGTATTGTGTTGTGTCGTGTTTTTTTTTATTTTTTTATTTTTTTTATTTTTTATTTTTTTTAAAGTAAAAAACGACAGAACAAAAAAAGCCAAACACAAAATCAATCTGCATTTTTTGCAACAAAACATTCGCCGACTCTCACGCACTCGACAAATGGGTCCAATGTTCTCTGTGTCGAGGTTAGGCCTATCAAGACTGCAGCAACAATGAGAACGGAAAGAAAGTGTTTATTTGTAATTATTGCGCCTTAAAATAATTATCTATGTTCTAAACAATAGAGATTTTTTTAATAGTACTTTGTTTTATATGGATTCAAATAGCTCGGTTTTACTCTACCGGTGAGGCAAAACTGTAGAAACGCATATTTAAAAAAAATCTATTCTCCTTCTATAATCTATTCTCCTTTTCACATAAAACAATGCAATTGAATTTTGTGATTCAGTTCTCTAATTTTTCGATGAGTACAGCACTCAAACACATATTTTGGATTAATTTAAAATGTCTTTTGTGGCCATATTTATGTTCCAGTCAAGTTAGCGTTCCGGTCTTGTCTCACTTTCTCTTACTTATATTAAAGAGTGTAAATTCTTATACATCATTTTTTGAATTGAAATTTTCAATTCTTTAAGTCTATATAGAATGCTAGATTTGCATCACGTATATGAGATACCCATTTTCCCTTCCCAATTAATTTAGAAATTATATTGCGAAAAAAACGCCTCGGCCAGGAGTCGAGCCTGGAATCTTCGGCTTTCCGTGCTTTGGCACTTTTTAGTATAAGATTATTTAACACTCTTTGCTATAAATATATTTAAAATATATATTTATTCGCAAAACATCCAGCGATCGGCGCGTATCACCGTTATAATTTTATTATTAGTTTTAAACTGCACTAGCCTTCAAATTATTAATTCGTTCAAAAGTTCTTATTTAACAATTAATTATTTCTTATTTAAGCTTCACATTTGGGAGTATTTATTGAAAATGTTCATGTTACTTGACTTAAAACAGATATGTATGTTTGTATATTTTATATACAATAGCTTTTTTTACAATATGTTTTTGTAAAATGGTTTTGCGGCTTTATTCCGTAGATTTTGCTTCTAGCTTCGTTTGCTTGTTTCCTGAGTTTGTTCGGGTCATCGACGATTCACGCAGTGAATATCTATTATCGCAATATCGTAACCAGCGCGTCCCGTCGGAATCGTGAAATATAGGACAAAAGCGTGGAAATTCAGCGCCAGGATGCGCTGAGTTTCCGCGTGAAGTTAAGCCGCCGTGAATAGCAATGCAACTGCGAAAGGGTGTATCGTCACACGGAACATGCGTGTACGTGCACTAACACACAGAATGAAGTCAGTATGCGTGGAATGTATATAGATATGTGTACATATACGTACATACATTACGTATATACGTACGTACATACATTATATACGTGCAAAGCAGCACAACTACGCGAATGAATAATATCTGGAGAAGAGACGCTATCTGAAAGTTTTAAAGGCAGAGGGATGTTGGGGAGGTAGAAAATGGGGAGAAAGAAAGAGAGAGAGAGAGAGAGAGAGAAAGCAGAGGGTAGAAGTCTGATGGAGACCATAGGTACACGTATAGATAGAGGTACACGTAGTAGCATGGCGTGCAACATATCGTTGATTTGTTCCTGGATTATAGCCCCTGCTCTATCTCTCGCTCGCGAGAGTTCTGTATGCGCGCTTCTCTCATTGAGAGAACCACGCAGCTGCGTACGACGCGACTGACGCGGTATAGCGTCTCTGAATACGATTCCGCGTTTGTCGTCACGCCATTTGTTACCGACTCGAGAATAGATTGAAAAATATTGTCTCATGAAAGAGAGAGAGAGAGAAACTGGCCGACCTCTCTAAGGTTCTATGTGGATAATAAAACTGTCGCGAAATTGTTGGATCGTTTGTAACCTCAGCATGAGCACGAGCTCTGAGATTTCTTGTCTTATAGAAATTCTAATGTTGAAAATCCGCGATGTAAAATATATCGAGAGTTGTGCATCTATTATACAGCAATATTAAGTAGAAATGTTACATACAAAAATTGTCTTTTCTTGATAATCGATTGATTATAAAACGTTTTATACATATTTTTCACGACAAACTATTGAATATCGATGGATTTCTATATATTTATCTTTTTTATATATTTATTCTTTTGGATTTTAACTACATTTGAGCAATTTGTTAATACGTTATTGTGTTTAAAAAAATACATAATCACATAAACACAATTACCTAAATGTAAAATATAAAAAGAGTGTGTTTATTATTACAGATATTTTCAGCTTAAATATTTATAGAATATAGCAGGGCCTGTGTTTAGTTTGTTGAAATCACGAAATGAGTAACCTAACCATTGGAACGTCAACGCGAGCAGAATGCTCATCACGTTCGCATTAGCGAACAACGTGCTCTCTCGCGCGCTGTTTTCTCCATCAATCGTGCGTGTGCGCCAGACGACACATATTCCGATTACTATCATCGTGAGGGGTCATATTAATAGTACAAATAAGAAAATATATTTGTCATAACAGAGTGTCAAAACGCAGCTGCACCGCCTCCCTCTGACCATTGGGGCGGTTTTCCACTCGCTGAACGTAAACCAGATGGTGGCGCAATTTGCACCTCGCTGACGGTCTCTCGTGTATATGGGCGTGAAACCGGCAGTGGTTGTCCCCAGGGGTTCCTGGATGCCACCGCGGTCTGTTTGGTTGGTTTTCGGGATATCTCTCTCTTCTCTCCTCTCTCCTCTCTTTCTCCCTATCTCTTCTTACTCTCTCCCTCTCGTTCTTGCTTGCTGTCTCTGAAGGGGGTGTCGTTGTGCAAACACACCACTATAATGGGATTGCTCTCTGTCTACCGTGCTATCTCCGACATAGATTCATCTTCCTCGTTCTTTCAGCGGTTCGTTTCTTTGATACGCAATATTCACGCACATCGCCGTACTCAACAGATTTTCGCACCCTATTGCACGGTGCGGAGGATGACTTTGCAAAAGATCTGCTATTGTGGTAAAGAAGCAGAATTACTGTAAGGAAGCAGAAGTCAAATAATCAGGAAAATGGCTTGCGACGTAGTAATTATGTTCTCTTTGAATCATCACCTATATACATCCTACCATTGATAATATAGATATAAAAAGATATGAAAATTCTTCACATTATCAATTGTTTTTATCAATTGTTTTTCACATTATATCAATTGTTTTTATGTGTTTTATATCAACCGCATTAAAAAGGAAACTTATAGATATCTATATTTATAAAAAGCGCTTCAAGTTCTTTCTCTCTCACTCTTATTCTTTCTTATTCAATAATTCGATATCACCACAATAAAAATACAAGACACTTTGATTGCTTAATAAGCGATTGATGTCTCCGTCTATTTTTTCAGTATCAAGACAAAAGGATCTTACACAGCTCTTCGATTTCTACTTCGACCGACGTACGTACGACATTGGCCGTACTGCTCGAAATTCTACGCTTCGGCGATTCGCGTTCTCCGTAACAACTGTTTCAATACCACCGATAATAACAACAACGATGACGGGACCCGCTTTTAAAGACGCAGGCATAGATTCATAGGATCGCACCCTTGGCCACATTGTGCCCCGGAGGGATTATAGGGGAAGGACCGCATGAGAGGGAGTATTACGAGGGTGGGGAAGGGAAAAGGGACGATCTCAAACGCACTCGTAAGCTTGCGGCCTACGAGGGGTTGCTTTTTGTCCTTCTGCCGTTCTTCTGTCCTCTTTTTCAGAGAGAAAAACTCACGTACATATAACGCAAATCTTTCGTATATTTGTGTGTGTGTATCTTGTATTTGTAGTATAACGTATACCATGAGAAAGTCTATGTACGCGTTTATTCCGCGCATATTCATGTATACGATATACACACGCACACATTTGCACGCAAAACCAATATTCCATCTCACACAATGGGATGAAAACAACTCTACAACGGACTGCGATTCGCGCATGCGTACCGATGGAACACCGTAGTCACGTCGAGAATCCTAAGGGATGCTTCAATACACATGTATCGTGACGTCGCGCCTGATATACGCGCCCCTTTACGTAAGGCCCTCCCTCAGGGTCTGTGTTATTGTTGCGATTTAATGAAATGTTACGCCCGTTCGCCCGCGATTATTTTTCCATTGCGCCGATTAACTCTCCATTTGCCTGGTCTCATCTCTCAAGGCAGGACAGTAGAACATTTTTTCCCTTGATGATCCTCCCTATATGGCTTCCGTCAGAGAGAACCTTTCACAAGAGAATTTTATATCTATTTTATATCTCATTTTGGAAGTTTCCGATATATCATATGATGTCTATCGGGAGAAGTTTATTGATTTCCTTATCACATTTTTTGTATCTTGCAAATCTACAAAATATTACAATAAATATTATACAGATGATACAATACGCGGGTATATCAAAGATGTCCTTGTTTTGAAATCCGTTACAATTATCTTGTTAACTTATGGTGTTTCCCGTTTTTCTGTTCTAGGTATGGTTCAAAAATCGCCGAGCGAAGTGCAGACAACAACTTCAACAGCAACAGCAGCAGCAGCAACAACAACAACAACAACAACAACAACAACAACAACAACAACAAACTCCTCCATCGAAAGGTTCACCCAGATCAAATCACAGCAGCAGCACTGGCAACAGAATATCCACAAGTTCGTCAACGACGCCGAGCAGGCGATCTTCGCCCGACTCGCCCGTGCAAGGTAGAGAAGCGCCGGTTTCAGGTAACTCACCTATGTCAACACCACTCCTATCAACATATCCTCGAGTCGGAGCGACACCGACCGGCGGCAGCGGCGCCAACAGCAATCTAACGACCCCGTCACCACCGCTGACACCAAGTTCTAATCAACTGCAACCGTCGTCGTATCCGCCAGCAATGAATCAAATCCATCATGGTGAAACGTACGGCTTTACTTGGAGTTCGGCTGCGTCCGCTTCTATGAACCACAGTCAATACGCCGGTCAGAGTTACAATGCTTACACTCAGGCTCCGTACAGTGGCGACTACTACCAAGCGCAGATGCCTCATATACATCACACTCCACAGACCAATTATCATCATCCACAGTATCATCATAATATGACACTTACCTCATCCACGTCGCACTTGACCAGTCATCACTTGAATCCAGTGACTAACCAGACTCAAGCGGTTAGTAATGATATAGCTGCTGCTGCTGCTGTCGCTGCGGCCGCGTCCAGTGAAGACTCTTACATTCTGCCTGATCAAAAATATCCACCATTGGCATAGCGGTCCAGCAGGTCCTCCGGGATCTTTCAACGAAGTCAAGAAACTACAGCGACCAGCTCTTCTATGTCCTATCGTTGGCGATTAAACACAGCAATTTGTCAAGGTACCAACGGTCACCTTGATTCTGACGATAATTAAGTATTTTCTTGTATTTAGTTCTGCAATGCTCTCGATATAGATTATTACTGCCAGCTTCAAATTACGCGTATAATTTGTTATCTGCATGTTTCTTTGTCAATGTTTTTTGTAACTTTGTTCTTATTACAGAAATATTTTAAAACAAATTATCGTAAAAAACTTTATTACAGAGTTGATTGCCAAAAGTTTTAGATAATTGTTTCTTAAAATTGTATTATGCGTACGTATAAAACTTTACGTATGTATTCATTATTTAAATATTCCCGACATAACTTGTTCTTGAATTAAGGTTTTTTTGAGAGAAAATGTAAGACTTTTATATATATGTAGATATTTTATATACTTGAATAAAGACAAGCAGGAAATACAAATTATAAATATGAACGTGACTATTGAGTGATATCTATTACAGTGGAACCTCTAAATAGCGGACGTACGGGGCTCTGAGTCCGCTATTCCAAAGTACCCTCACTCCTGCTACGTTCAGGGCCGTGAGAACACACACGACTTGTACACACACGACTTGTACACACACGACTTGTACGCACACGATCTGTGAGTAAATACATATTGCGTAATGTAACCTAACAACAACGCTGTGCGTTCCGCCCGCTTTGACAGTTACACATTACTGATCGAGAAGCCCCCTCTTATGTTCCGAAGGAGGGACTTTGTGCGACTGGAAGGGATGAGTCCGCTATTTCGCGATCCGCTATTCC
>QVOB01014712.1:0-2500 GCA_014839585.1 Pseudomyrmex concolor
AGTGTTTTAGCTTGCGGGCGAGGAGAATTGGAGGATCGTCGTCGCGTGTAACTTTCGTCGGTGGAGAGGGAAAGAGAGTATCGAACACTTACTTTACACGCTCTTACTTTACAAACTGTATGTCAAAATTGTTAAGATCGAAAGGTGGTCCGTATAACTGCATATTTACCAAAAATAATGATAGCTTTCTATAGAACAAGTAATAATTCAAATTTTTAAAATACATTTATATACAGGGCATTCAAAAAGTGTAGAACCTTCCTATTAACTTAGAAAGCATTTTCATAGAAAATGTTAGATAAAAAAGTTTCACGATTTAGAAAGAGGCACCTTTTAATGAACTTGACTTTGATTTTGGGGTCAAACTTAGAAGTCATTTGAAGGTCAAGGAGATTTTTTTAAATAGAACCCCTTTTTTATTGCACATTTTTATAGCTTATTTTAAGAGCTTTTCAAAACACTAAATAAAATAGTTTTTCATTAAGTACTTTTTGAGTTATAAATACTCTGTATATATACTTATATCACAAACAAAATGTTATTCTGAGAAGGTTTAACACTCAAGTATAAAAATATCTAGGATTTTGAGAGACTCTCGGTAACGTTTCAGAATGAAAAGGAACAATAAAAAAACATTATAGAATGATATTAATAGCATGTGACAAACCACACAATCTATTCACAGTATTACTACTTTAATGACAAAAAGTTATCGATCAATTTTAAACAGACTAATTAGTTGATCTAAAAGTAAGAACACTTAGCAATGAAAATAGATGATATTTGAGAATCTTAGAAGAAAGAGATTGGTTTGACTAGTACAGGTAGATGCAGAAGGATGGAATCCCGAAGGCGCTCCCGGATGCATCTACTTCGCTGTTGAGCGACGTAAAAACTTCTTAGGGGCTGTCCAAGTTTTCTAAGTAATTAAAACCACTTAACACGATTTCACCTAACTTTCTGATATCGTGGCGAGAAATCAGTTTTAAATTGCTTTCTCAAGGGAGGAAGGGAATGAAATTGCGGTGCAGTCATGACTTTCTTAACAACTTTTAATTATGTCATCGAGATATATTTTCCTTCGATTGTATCATACATTTCCTGTGATTCCTTTTTATCTGGAATTATTGTTCTGTAAATAATTTGGAAAATTCATTTTTATCACGGTTACATTACGGTTGTAATTGCAATGTGAAGCGAATCGATATGCGACACTTCTTTCGGTAAAATATCAAAATTGATATATTTTTCAAAATGAGATAGTGTCTTAAAAATTTCCTTTAATTATAATAATTATATTTAATATTAAAAATTATTTAATATTATTTAATATTAAAAAATATATAAAAAAATATATAAAAATATAAAATATATAAATATATAAATATATAAAAATATATAAATATATAAATATACATATATATATTTAGTATAGTTGATTATTTAATTATTAATAAATGATTTATTAATATTTTTATTCGTCTCGTATTATAATATTACCATAAATATATAAATATATAAATATACTATTTGTACTTGTTTAAGATTTTCTTTCAAATTGCAATGTTTTCTTTCAAACCACTTCAGTACAGGTACATTTATACATATTATATTTATAAATCAAATTAAAACTGAGTTTTAACTTTTACAATATTAAAGTGTTTATAATTTTTTACACAGTTTATTTTCTACAACTTGTTATAAATTTAATGAACTTGTTATAAATTTAATGAAATATCTGCAAAAAGAAAAAACAATTACTGGAAGAGATTTTTATTTCTGTAAAATTATAATTTTTCTTCTTTACTATCTAAAGATATTTGAAGAGCTTTGACTTTACCAACTGCTGTTATTTAAAGTTTATCGTCACTAGGGCGTACATATATACATATATATATACAATATATTGGATTACATGTATTAATTAATTACTTAATAACTATGCAAATTTTGCAAAATGATACATGATTTTTCGAGTCAGATTACCCCAATCTACCTTCACACTTCGACTGTGTCAAAATGTTTTTATATATAACATCGATTATATTATAGTTAAATAATAATACTATTAATATATTACTGAATATTATACATAGTATAATATTATATAGTGACAACTATGAAATACTATCAAAACATAATTAAACTAAAAAACAGCTAAAACATTTGAAAATATGAAAATTGAGAAAATCAGATTAAAGTTTTATGATAATCTGTTAGAAATTGCAATATTTTAACACTTTACTTTTAAAAACTAACATTGGTATTAAAATATAAAAATTGATTTTTTATTTTTAAATAATTTTTACTCTATTTTAAAGTAATTTTTTCTATATTTAGATTATTTTTAACAAACCCAACAATATTGTATGATTTAAAATGTTCAGAACATTGGTTTTCCGAGTTTTTTCCAAGGAAAACCAACACAAATTATTACTAGGATTGTAAAGGATATAAAGAAGTAAATAATTATTAGATCTTTTTAACTGGAATTTTGATG
>QVOB01014712.1:7500-12386 GCA_014839585.1 Pseudomyrmex concolor
AAGCTTTATTTGTCTACGAGCTACGCGATTTATTTTTAAAAAGTTGATTATTCATAATGGGGGAGAGCTTATTATTTGTTCGCTTCATTTATTTTAAGCTACGGATACGTTCAAATGTATTGCGCATGGGTTTCTGTAATGTTTTTTCTCCAGTGTACGAACATACAACGGAAATAGCTTCAATCGTCGTACAAATAAGAGAGATCAGTATTAACCGTTGCCTTATAAAATGTCTTGACACTCAGTGACGGAATTTTCCGGAGATCTCCATCAGATGTTCAATCTATCGTAATAGATGCACGAGTCACGATAATGAACTTCGTTAAGATGTAAGAAGTAACAGTTTAAAGAGTAAATAGTGTCTCGAAGATTTAAATTATTCAAAATACGCGCACTTTTTCTTTCTCTAGACTTATAATATTAAGAATTTAATGATTCGCAAATATAAAGATTTGTAGAACCATGAATCTGTGTGTTTGCTTAGCGAAATCTCTAATATTTTCCAAAAAATTTCTTTAATTCTTCAAAACATTGTAAAATTGTTATATCACAGATGTCTTTTTCAGTTGTGTATAAATTCATTGCCGAGCCTCGTGCATTATGGTCTCGTTTTACATCCCCTTTTGTTTTCTCTGATTTTTACGTTTTCTTGTTGAAATCGACAAATGACTTATGCTGAATTTTCTTTTCCTCATCTTCTCCCAGAGCGCAGCATCTATCGCATAATATATAGAAATAGTGGCTTTATACAAAAAATCGCGCCGCCACGGAGAACGTAGGACATCGATCGTCTCCTGGAGGCATTCATGAACTTGTTAGAAAAATTAGCAATTTTTCTCTTTTTTTTTTCTTTTTTTTAATCATAATAATTATTTTGTAGAATCTCACATTTGGCGCAGGCGAAAAATAGAGTATATGTGTTTTACATGCTGTGGTTTTCCTTCATTTCATACTTAGCCCTGCTAACTTTTTTTTTCACAAATCTCTTCTTTCTTCACCTTTCTTTCTTTCTTTCTTATTTTTTCTATCTCTTCGACCATTCTCCCGAAAACATCCACGCTCACTTTATCTCGAATTCTAAGAGAAGCTTGTATATAGGAATTGAAATAAATCAGAGCATGAAAATTTACGAGAGTTTTTTGCCTCCTCTTTTTTATTATATTTTTCTCTATTGTCATTCTCTTCTTATTTTTTATCTTCCTTTTCTCACTTATCTCTCTTTATTCATGTAGTTTCTGTTTTAATTCTGATAAGGCGATGGGCTTAAATGCTCTCTTAGCGTTTATAAACTTAATAAATCTTTCGTTCATTTGTTAAAACGGGCCAGGTGACTCTTAGCGTAACCCGGAGCAACTCGGCAGGATATTTGTGTGAGCTAGTACCGTTAAGAGACATAGTCCTCTTATATATTATTATTTCTCATTGTTCTCGTACTTTTTTTTTATCACTCTGTTTGTTAAAATGTTTACAAACGGAGATGCAAAATCATATAATATACAATATATATTTAACATATCAAGGGAATCGTGATGTTTTCACGACTGTCTTTCTCTTTCACATACTCTCTTTTTTTCCCATTTTTAACCGTTATTATTAGTAGACTCTTGCTTTAGAGATATTCGGCAATAATAATCCGGTATTTTTTTCTTTACATATACGTACCACCACCTACTGTTGTCCCTTTCTATGTTGCAATTCGTAAGAAAAGTGAGTGTTGACTCACATGTATGGATGACATTTTCATATGCGCAAGCGCAAATTTGAACAGCGCTGGTGGACATTCAAGACAAAAACTTTTTTCGATACGTAAAGAAATCCCTTCGACAAACTTTAGTCACAAAGAGTCTACTATATATTTTTTCACTTTAGATTTTATTACTTATTATTCATTAGTACTATTATTATTTAACTTCATTTAGCAATTAAAATATTAATAATTTTTCACGATTGGATGTTTATATCGCTTTTTTCCGATATTTTTTCCCTCGTTTATTCTTCGTGTCGATCCTTTCTCATTTTTCTCTCAAAAAACGTTTTTCTCGAGAATGATTGCGCGAAATCGATACGAGATAATTTGAGATGACTTTTTCCCCCATTAAATTACATTAGAGTAGCTTCACACACAGCCAAAAAATGAAAAGCACTTAAAACAGTGCTCAACACTATATAAACGAGTTCTCGCGATCAATCAATTAATTAATTTAATTAAGTCACAAAACGGATTTATAGCCGATTAGAATGGCAGGGGTTGGCCGCCATTGCGTGCAGCCTTCGCATTTACAAACTCTTTATATTACTTTTTGGTTTTTTCTTGGGATTCTTTTAGCCTACTAAAATAGCTTATTTTCGAGAGTCATTCTTGTGTGTGCTTGTATGAGTGTATACATGGGTCTAACATGGCTGTGTACATATATGTCTGTATGTGTCTGTACGTGTGTGTATAGTAACATTAATACTTTCTATTCTTCACAAACAAATCACTTTCTTGTCCTTTGCAAGTTTGTGAGCGACGTGTTCTTTTTTTTTTCCTGCGATTTACCTGCCCCATGTCTTCTCCCGGCATCCGTTAAATTTAAATATACATATATCTCAAGTGTGTATATACATGTATGTATATATATCTATATATATATACACACTACAAATTTATTTATATATCATGTACATGATACATACAGGGTATTTCGCGCGAGATATATGGAAGTTGACAGTGGGAATTTATTCCTCGTTATATACGTATGTACATTCAGAAAGTTTTCTAAGACAATTCATGTAAAAGCTTCGTCATATAAAGTTGTTGAATAATTACAATTGAACTGGTCGAGTCAAAAAACAGTGAAAAAAATAAATAAATAAATGCAATGTCTGGATCGAGAAGCAAGCTATGTTTAAATTCCAAAATCAGCAATAAAAAAATAGCAAATTTTAACATACTCAATATCGTGAATTTAATTGAGGAATATAAATCTCACTACCGATTTTCGTCCTTTACGACCGAGTCACCCTGTATATGATATACCTACATGCATTTACATATATAATACTTGTCGCGATATCGAAATCAACCGTGGAAAACGTCATTCGAATGATAACAAATGCACGCTTGAATTTCTACGATGTATTTTCAGCGACATTTAAATGTGTTGACCATGTATAATATACCTAAATATATCACCTGAAAGCGGTCGTCTCGATCTACGAGCGCTCGCACTTGCTTCTTTATTTCTTGCTTCTATCAATTGTTTTTATTATTTTCTTCATTCTTTTTTTTTTTGTTTTTTTTTGTTGCGGATGGCGTTCGAGCACCCTCCGCGCCGTGTAATGCTCTTATTGTTTTTGTTTAAATGCGTGAGAATGCAATTTACAATTGATTCTGCCTTTCATACACCGATTCTTTTATCCTCTGAACGATCCTTGATCATTTTTACTTTACTTCAAGCACAACTATACATATATATTTTTTTCAGCAGCTTATTATTATTTAGATTCAATTAATCATGCGTAATAAGATCGAGATCAAGAGGAAAGATTGATCGTGACTATATTATCCAGACAGGGTCCGGGCAAGACGGGGGATGCTCGAGAATGATGCCGGCATTCTAAACTGCATTTTAGTTAATCGCTTTATTTTTCTGAATAATAATATTTCGTAATGTCTTATTAAACCTGATTATAGTATGTGTTATTATTACTATTAAGTATTATAAGTTACCCTTTTTTTGGTTTTAATCAAGAAAGGGAACTCAACGGTCCGATTTTTGCTCTTTTTCGCGTCATCTCTTCTTGCGTTAATTAATTATTCTGTTAGCGAATCATCTCGTTCTCTATGACGACAGCGGAATATACTTTTAGTTTTATATAGCGAGACTAGTTCTCTTTTTTTATTGTTATCTAGTTATTTCGGAATGCATCTTCGACTCGCATAATTCACCACCGAATAATATTTTTTCTCACTCATTCTCTTATTTCTCACTCATTCTCATTCACACTTCCATTCTCTCTCTCTCTTTCTCTCTCTTGTTTTTCTTCTTCGTTTATACGCTCATTTACGCTCTTTGTTCTCCCCTTTTTTTATTTCTTTCCCGGATATACTCGGCAAACGAGACGCTAGCAACACTAAATCGTGCCGTCGATTTTTACAAATCTTGGAAAGGGACATAGGAGAGAAACGTTCCTTTCCCTCTCCGGGAATGCAGATGACTTAATCTTACTGCAGATGACTAAATCTTACAGAAGGAACATAGGAATGGGGAACCGACTACTGCTCGCGCGCGCATTTATCCTGCGTCCCTCGTAAGACGTCAAAGCCTATTCACGCCTTTCGGTGCACAAACAAAACGTTCAAAGTTACGTTTTCGCGACACCTCGTTTATAGTTTTCTCTCATCTTTTTTTGTTTGCATAATTAAAAATAGAAATAGATACAGCGTAACGTAATGGAAGTCCAATGGATTTACAGGGATTCGCTATAACACGACGACTTCAAAAAAAAGTTAAGATTTTAAATAGAATTTTAGAAAAAGTAGTCAAAATAAGAAGCTAGATTCTAAAACAATTTCTAAAACTTTTAATTTATAATTTTTAAATAATAAATTTTTAATCTTATATAAAATAATCTTATGTATAAGTTTATTTTAGTTAATTTACAGATCAAATAAGATAAACGTTAGAGATAATTTAATCATACTTTGATGTAAAAGTAAGTCTAGAATACAAGTCTAGAATAATTTTTTGTTTATAATCAAATTATACAAAATATCTACGTCGTTTCAAAACTCGTCGTGAAAGCTCCACCCTTCGCATTTATTTTGGGGCGACGAAAGTCTGCCGATGGAAATCGAACGGAACAAACAACACATCTGACATTTTGTAATATTGTTCGCCTAT
>QVOB01014728.1:0-15295 GCA_014839585.1 Pseudomyrmex concolor
TCTCAATTTTTTTCTCGAGAAGGAGATGAAACGGGGAAAAGAGAAACGGAGAGCGAGCTTCAATGGGGAGCGAGACATTAATGAGACTTTCCGGCTGTCTTCCGAGGTGTGTAATCATCGGTCATAAAGACTCGCGGGCAGCATATTTGTAAAACCACAAAGAAGCGGGAGAAGAAATGAAGAGTCGGGAGCGGAAGGAAGGAGAGAGGGAAGGGAGGGGTGGCGGTGGTTGCACGTTTCACCTCGCAGAAGTCGATTTACATTCCGAGGGAGTGATTTTATTTCGTTAAAGCAGGGGAAAACGTCTACGCAACTCTTTCACGGCTTGTAGCGTTTGAAAAGCGAGAGGTGGGGGAGAACAGCCCCTCCCTCTTCCGATGCATACGCATGGCTCCGTACCAAGCGAAGAGAGAAAGAGAGAGAGAGAGAGAGAGAGGGAGAGAGAGAGAGAGAAAGAAAGAGAAAGAAAGAGAGAAAGAGAGAAGACGGCGGCAACAGGTTTCATCCCCGTGGTAGCAGGGCGTAGCTGCACTTTTCATCCACGGTCTTTTCCTACGTTCCGTTCGAAAAACATTCGCTTTTCATCGACCAGCGAGCTTGGAATCTTTTGCGGGAAAACCGGTTTTCCGTTGTTGAATCCGCCGACGAGTTTCCTGCAAGAATTTCCCGCTCCCTCTCGTCGTCGGCTAGTCCGCACAATTTATCTGCCAAGAACGAAAAGAGACACTTAGAAAAAACGACGCGTTCGTATGTCGGGATGCAGAATTTATATCGATACGTCATGGTCGCGTCAGGACGAGGGATGGTCTTAAAACCCGCGCGAAAACAGCCCGAACAAGCGCATTTTTCACGAATAGATCACGTAGAGACTTTCGAATTTATTTTACATTAATCAATAGTATTTAAACGAGTTTTCAGGGTAAAAAAAAAAAAGTATTTTCAGAGGTAAAAAAAGTTATATTTATATTATTTCAGATAATTTTTATATTCCCTTTATACAATTTCGAAGTTTGATCACAAGAAGCCTCGTTTTCAACAAACGTTTTCTGAGAAGAAACATTCAAAGCTACTTGTGCAACAACTTGTGTTTCTCTCTCTCTCTCTCTCTGCTTTGAAAAATTAAATAAATCCAAATAGACCAAAAACCGATTTATTTTTCATTGGCAAACAATAGGAACGTAATACGAGGGAGAAAAGTAGAGAGAAATCGAAGTCTATACATTGTGGAAGCCTTCGTTACAAGATCGTAATTCAGTTTCACTAGAGATCTCGACGATTCGAGGCACACCACCCATTAGGCCGGCTCTTCAGAAAAATAAATCTTTCAATGTGCTGCGGGGAATGTGCCACGTTGGCTGAGTTGTTCGCTGAAGACTCGACACCCCGGACTCGGACAAATGGACTCCAGTGGGGGTGGATGTGTATTTCTATCCCTTCTCCGCTGTCCTTCGTTACTTCGCCGTTTCGGACGCCTTTCCTGATCTCGAAATATTTCTGCCAAAGATTTTCTCTCGAAAACGTCGAATTATAAATGAATTATAAACGAATTTGTCGCTTGTTTTTTCGCTATTTCAGTCAATAGTTTTTGGTAATATTTTGAGAAAACTTTCGGGTCAGTTACAATTAAAAAAAAAAAAAAATTAATTCATACGTTATTATGTATGTCACTTAAAAAATTAGATCCGCAATTTATTTGTATAATGAATTGCCTTTACGCACTTGCGCAAATATTTACTAATTACTAAACAATATTAAACAGTCATAATTTTATTTTTCAATAGTACTTTTTCAAAGTAATATAAAAACACATATTGCAAAATTATAAAATTTGTTAACAATTTGTACTTTTTTCTTGAGTAGAGAAAATTTTGTAAAAAAAAAATAATAATAATAATATTGCAGGAAAGAATAATCTTAAGATATTTACAGACGATTTAATCTCGCGAGGGGCCAGGTGCGGTGTGTGAGCATTTTTGCGCCAATGCAACCGAGAAGAGATGCGCCGAGATAACGAGGCTAGCAAGTGAGACGGGGGAGGTTGGGGGGAGAGGAAGGGGAGGAAGGATTTGGCTGTTTTTTCCAGCGAAGCGTTTCACGCGGGGAACACGAGCGGACGTCCCGACAAAGGAGCCGAGGCCTCGCAGGAAAATTTGAAAAATAATCCTTCGACGTCGCTCCATCTTGTCTTCTTGGCTCCAGCCGGTCGGGCGCGTAGCGAATATTTTCGTGCGTCGCCGCACTTCTCGCAGACCCGATGAATAGACTCCGACGGACTCCGCACAATCGCGGCATTGTCGAGCCTTGGGAGTGCACCTCGATGCATCTACGGGAATAATATTTACTTCCGGCCGGAGGAGCTCTCTTTCTTTTTTCTTTCTCGTCTCATTCGCGCGCGCGCGCGCGCGCAACGGCGACGATTCGACGACCTGCACTCCGGGACTCTTTCCGAAAGTGCGTAACGTGAAACTTTTCTTCCGTCCCCTCTCCGAGAGCGTCAGAATGCAACGCGATTTTTTCGCGTGGTTTTCACCAGACGCGGAAGTGCGCAAATTGCGGGTCGCCATTCAGGCAGCGCCGCGAGAGGGTGGCAAGGGATAAAAAAAAAAAAAAAAAAATTACACGTTCCCGATTTAATCGGATTTGACGAGGAAGGGGGGCACGCCTCCCAATCCGCAAATTACGCGTCAATGCGTGCTTTTCCAACCCCTTTACTCGGTTCGCTTGCCGGCGGGGCGGCAACTGTTGCACTCTCGCGGCGATTGTATCCCCGCGGTCCATAATTCGTACGTTCTTAGGCTTCGTTCGGAAGTTTCTTTCACGGCCGATAAAAAAAGAAAATGGTCCGATTTATCTCAACGTCACACGGTGTTTCTTTCGATTAACGTTTTTTTTTTCTTACGCGTGTGTATTTCCCACGTGCATCGAGCGAGAGAAAGAAAAAGAGTTCGTCGCGTTAAACCACTTCTGTCTGTATTTTCAAGACACGTCGCAACTTTTGCTTTTCCAGCTAATTATCGCGAATCTACCTATTACAAACGTTGCGCTTTGAAAGCTCAAACGTACTAAATAAATACTGTGTCCAACAACAACAAAGAGAGAGAGAGAGAGAGAGAGAGATCGAGAGAATCTTTTCTCTCGCAGAGAGCCTCGCGCAGCAGCAGCAGCAGCAGCAGCAGCATCACGATATAATCGCGGGTTTCAAAAAAAAAAGCGCGCATTACTATGGCGCGCGTAATTTTTGCCGTCGCGGTAATTGAACGTACGACCTTGACATTAACGCGGCGGAATAATGAGAGTGGGATTCGGGGAGAAGAAACAGAGAGAGAGAGAGAGAGAGAGAGAGAGAGAGAGAGAGAGAGAAAGAAAGTCACAAACGAAATCGCGAGCATTTACTGTTGCTCGCGCGCGCAAGAAGCTTTGATGTGCCTCGCGGGCATCGCCGGCAATGACAGAAAGAACGAGAGAGAGAGAGAGATTTAAAAGTGCAATCTGAGTTACAAAACGCGCAACTGAGGCATGAGGCGGCATTACCGCCGCTCGCAAATTACCACGGGGGTAATCATAATGCGATCGTAATGCAACGCGAATGACTTGATTTCCAAGCGCCGGGACCGTTGCGAGACAAGCCGTCCCTCATCGCGAGCAATTAGCGATTATCGGTGGTTATGCGTAATTATTTGTCGCGCAACGCGGCCAATTCGAAAGGTCAATGCGATTCGCGTCCGCGATAGACATTCGCGGCGTCTGAACAACGTTCGAAAATAATCGCAAAAGTATTTCATTTATTTCATTCGTAAAAAAACTTTAGTTTTTATGAAATAATAAAAATTATTAACAAAAATATAAATATCTCATTAGGAGACTTGTTACGTAAACTTGCTTTCACACATCGAGAAATTACTTATTCGCCGATAGAAATTGTTCAAGTCTCTTCCCGGCTCTCGTAAATTTTTTTCGTAATTTTTAAATACAATGTAAATTTAAATAACGCAAATTTAATGATACATAAATGGTTTTCTAATTGTTTATCACCGTTGTAAAGCGGAGCTTTTTACAACGGTGTAACTTTTACGAGCAATTAAAAATTCTATTGACGCAGTAGCAACGTTTTGCAATGTATATGTGTTTTAAAAACTAACATTATTTCCTGTAATGAAATTTTATTTTTTTCAAGGTGTCTCGTTGTGTCGACAGTTGGTCTTGCAGAATAAAACTCTTGAGTACACTCCCACGTCTCGGGACAGCGAGCGAACAACGTTACGGAACGTCTCGTCGTCGTCTCGGTGGAAGAGCGTAAAAGAACAGCGTCGTAAGAAGCAGCGTGTTCGTCACGTGTTGTTTTGAGCGAACGTTTTCGACAGGGATAGTAAAGTTCAGCCGGTCAGAAGTAAAGGAGATGAAAGATCTTCTCTGGAAGGAAAAAAAGAGAGGCCACAAGAAGAACCGAAAGAAAGAAGCGAGGACCTTGAAGAGGAGATGTGTGCACCTATACAAACAGACCGTGCCGAAAAGCAAATATTTTGTTGTGATGCAAGAATTTACAACGTTGTACAGCCGCGAAGAGAACGCATCAGCCTCGGAACGACGGATCGGAACACACAAAATTGCTCGCGTTTGCTCGAGAAATTATCAATTCCCATTCGCATCCAAGAGTTGCGTAATTGGTGAGGCCAAATTACACGCGCGAAGAACGTTCTTGCGTTTATTTGAAAATTTTGAATTATTTTTTTATTAGGTCGATCGTTTTGTCAAATGAATTTGAATAACCAATATTTTTTTATATGTACACGGTCCGGCCGAATAATATACATATATATACAAGCGGACACGACGTGAGTCCTTGTGAAAAAAAAAAAAAAACTAAGAAAAAATATATGGGACAAAGGTTTTCCATTTTCAACTTAGTTTTCGAGAAAATCGAGTCCACAAACACGATACGCGTTATATCTCAAACCGTATCTTAACAGAAACAACACGTGTATATACGTACGCAGCGGATTTTCTCGAAAACTACGCGAAAATGGAAACTAACCGAAAATAAAAACACTTTATTTTATATTTCTTTCTAGTTTTTCTTATTTTTTCATCAGAATCACGTCGAGAAATCACGTACATATTATTCGGTGGGACTCTGTGTGTAAAAGATGTCACCATCATCTTGATAATCATTTTCCAACATTTTTGCTTCACACACTATTTTATTGACAACAGTTAAAAAGCAAACTAGTTATTTAAGAAGTTTCTACGTACTAATACATCATTACGGTCAAAAATTCTTTGGAGCAACGAAATTAAATTCAATTTATTCGGAAATGACTCTGGAAATAAACGTGCGGCGACGTCCCATTAATCAGCGATTTGATGTAAAAAATATATCACTCTCTCGAATTTTTTTCAAAAAGTGTCCTAATTTTTTTTGTGTTTAAGAATGTAAGGCGTAATTTAGAGACGATTGTCCGAGAACTGGTTTGCTCTCGGGCGCTATTTCAAGTTTTCTCCGCTTGTCGCCGATTTTTCTTTCGGTTAGATTGTTAACTTAAGCTCCGTCGATATGACTCGCTCGCTCGTTCGCTCGCAGTTTTCGCGACAATAGTTGAATCTCGCTCGCCGCGACATTTAACAATGGGTGCGTTACTGCCCTTGGAATCCCTTGCCACCCGCGTAGCGGCGCCAGTTTTCCTGAGCTGCGTCGAGCCAAAACGAGAAACCTTTTTAGAAAATTCCACCCCCGTGTTTGCGAGGACCGATAAATTTCCACACCGTCATTCGGCACAATTCTCCACGAAATTCTATGCACACCCTTGATAATCTTCTGCAAAGATGCGTTTTTTTTTTTTTTTTCGACTTGAGAAAACACGTCGGACAACTTTGGAATTTTACGAAAGAGAGAGGGAAATTATCTGGAATTGTTGAAGATAATAAGATCTCAAATAATCATTTAAGATTTATCGAGCTATGACACACCTCTAAAATTTCCATGTATTTAAAATTTATTTTTTTACAGTACGTACTTATCTTAAAATGTCCTTCGTTACTTTCGGTTTATTAATATTAAAAATCTTGTAACGATAAAACTTACACTTGTCGAGCAACGACGATAAAAAAGAAAAAAAAAAAAACATTAACGAGAGAAAAAAATAAAGAACGAGAGAACGACAGGTGTAAGGTTACTTCATATGTTACACGTCAGAAAAATTATACATTTTCCTCGCTATGGTAAAATATATACGTTTTCAAAATGAAACCGCACACTATATGCTCCGGAAAGAAACACCGCGGCATCGAACACCGGTTCTTGTTTGTTCAAATTTCGGAACAACATATTCGGCTCAACGTGTGATGTTTTGCGTCGACGACCGTGAACGCCACCCACGCGCGAAGACGAACGGAGAAATGTCGCCGAAATAATGTCCCATTTCCGCGGGAATCGTTTTCGCGACTTATCGGTGTCAGTATGAATGCAACCGCTCTCTCACAGCTGCAACCTGTTGCGGGCGCGCGCAAGGGTCGTCGTAAACGTACGGGTAATAACGCGAAACGGGGTAGTGTGGTGCCCCGTTAGTAATTTTAGCATCTGGCACGCGGCGGCGTTTACGATTGCGCCGCCGCCGCGACATTGACATTTTTATCGCGGGAAAACGTCTTCATTTCGTCTTTCTCTCGTTCAGAGACGCAAACGTTTCGGTAACGCGATTATTAGTCTTGCAAATGTATAATTGCGTCTGATAATCGCCCCGCGCACGTACTCGTTAAGCAAGTTCCATTAGCACCTACCGATACCGATAACCGCGGTCTGGAAATTTAAGAGCGAACGTTTACGACCTCGTTACAAGTTTGCGTTATCGCGCGCGGTTGCGTTCCATAAATTGTAATAATTATAAAGTAGGCATAATGTATTTTCTCTCCCGCGGCGTGTTGTTACAGTGTTCCGCTTTGAGTTGTTCGAGCGTCATCCGTTTTTCGGAATATTTAGTTTCGAAATAAATATACGACGCGTGAGAAAATGAATCTTCAAGATTCTTTTCTTTCAAGGAATTTTTTCCTTGACTCGTGCGATTTACGACCTGATTGTACAATTTATATTCTCGTGTTGTTTTTCGAGATCTTTACCAAAGTGCGTTCCTTAGACATTGTTTTTTTAGTTTGAGGAACAAGTTGGCGACAGCCGATAACATTAGATGTAGTTCAGACAAACAATTTGTTTTCGTAAATTTTACAGTCGATACGATCGAAATAAAAAAAAAAAAAAAAAAAAAAAAAAATTCGAAGCACGACGAGACGATGATGACGACGATGATGAGCCGTGTAAGACGCGGTGCCGCCTCTCTTCCAGCAAGCTGAGCAAATAAAAAGCGAATAGGAAGGAACCTCCGTGTAGTCATACGGAGATTTTAATCGGTGCCGACCGCAAGACACACTGACTCACTGAGATGGAACTCGAGAGAGAGAGAGAGAGAGAGAGAGAGAGACCGTGAGAGGATCTCTCATCACGTGCCGTGATGACGGCCGATACGCAACGTTCGGAGAGGAATTCCCATTAACCTGCGCTTACATTTTCCAACAAACGAGATAAGATAGCGCGGCGCGATAATAACGAGCCAAAATCAATCGGCAAACTAATATAACTTTCTTTGTACACTTTGTGTTTCTATCGATAACGACATTAGACACGTTTTATTTGTTTGTAAAAACAATTTTACATAAAACACGTGTGTGAAATCGAAAGATGAGATAGGTAATTAGAGAGCAAATAGAAGCTAGTATTTTACGAAAAGAAATATTGGTTTAACGAACGCTTGATGTCGAGCGCCGTTTAAACAAATTCGATTATAAAACGTTGTTGTGTGTAGAAAAATTTTATCTCGTTACGTGAAAATTATTAGCGTCTTTGATCATCGAAGTTTCTTACAGAAATTAACAAACTTTGAGACTTGTTGCGACTGTACGAAGACTTTCTAATTCAAATCGAAACGTCCATTTTGTTTTTTTGTTTTTTTTTTTTTCGATACACCGAGACTTTGTTTTTCCAAATCTTTTTAAACATTATTAATTATGTCAATTACGTTTTAAATTTGTAACTTCCTTCTTCTTAAAAATCGACGAGAAGATAAAAAAGGAACTTCATATAGTCGATATTGTCACAAATTTTCGTCCCAATAATTTTTCTTGTCATTTTGTTTTTCTTTTCCAGAGAATCGCGAGCTGTCGATTCGACTTCAATTATCGCGCGGAACACACAACGCGCTAAAGATCCTCGTTCGGGCGTTCGGACGTTTCTCTCTTGTTCGAGATCGACTGCTCGGCATCGATTCGTCACGAAATCGCGTGCTCGAATGGGAACCACGAAACGCGTTTGTAATCGATGTCGAGCGTAAGAAACGCTGAATGAGTTCCTCTTTTCTCTTGGAAATAAGCGGACGAGGAAGGCTGAGAAAGGCGCCGCGCGCGCGCACACACACGTCGCGCGGGGAAGCGCATTATACATGCGACCAAAAAGAGAGAGAGAGAGAGAGAAAGGAGCAAGTACATGAGAACATGTCGGACAATGCCTGTCATCTCATTCACGTCAAGTGAGCTTGAGGACTACCAACTTCAGTTGTGATGCTGCTTCGTTCAGCGGGGATCAAATTGCGTCTCAATTCGTGCATCGACTTTTCTTTTTAGCGCCGCCTTCGTCTACTTCTTCTTCTTCTTCTTCGTCGTCGTCGTCGTCGTCTTCTTGTTCCTGGCCACCCCCTGTCGCCCTCCCGCGCTTACTCTTGCCGCGCCGCCGCCGTTCTCTCTTTCTCTCTCTCTCTCTATTCCTTCCCTAATCTCGCTCCATATTGTGGAACGTTCGCGGAGGAGTCGTTCAACCGTGCGGGACCAAATCAAGGAACGAAAGCGGACACGCTCCGAAGTGTCACATCGAATTCTCGCCAAATTGCAGAAACGTCACACTTCTTTTGAGAGATTCAATAGAAAACGCAGATCTTGCTTAAAATTCTTAAAAAAAAAAAAAAAAAAAAAAAAAAAAAAAAAACACACAATACTCTCTTCTGAACGGAGCGTTGATTTATGTTTATTAAAATTAATGTTTTCGAGTTCTAAAGATAGTTAGAACACGGGACCGAAACGTTTGGAAATTTTAAGTAATTTTAAATTGAAATTTTTTCTTACCACTCACACCCCAGAAATTTTGGCCCCTCTTTTCTTTTCATCTCATTGACATTTTTAAATTGACAATTGGTCAAAGAAGCGAGAAAAGGAACGTTACAAACTCGCTGGATGCGATTTCCGGAGCGAAATATCTCGTACTTCGTATATTTAGCTCCGAACTTTTTTGAAGTTCGTTTCGTAGGCCGGAGGTAACGTACCGGTCCATTGGAATCTGAAAGAGTTGCAGTTTCATGCACCGACGTTGCCACGACGCTTCGGTTTTTTTTCTCGCTTCTTCCAGCGCTCGGTATCTTCTTTTCTAACTCTTCGTCTGGCACGAAGAAAACACGTTCTCGACTCTTTTCTTTCTTTTTGTTTTTGTTTTTTTTTTCTTAATTTCATGCTATACATTTTATGCAGCGCTCGCACACGCAGCTATTTATAGTATTTACACATGGCAACGTCGATGCATTCAAATTCAAAGTTGAATCAACTTTGTAAAGTCATATTTTAGATCGTATTTTAATCGCGCTTCTCATTCGCCAAAATAATTACCAACCGTTCGCGTATTCGCGTTCTAATTTGGCATCACGTGAATCTGAAACGCGAGATATTGTAATTTGATAAAATAAATTTTAAACGATTAAATAAGTCAATTTTTACAATTTCAAATAAGTCAAAATTAATTTTAAAAGTCAATTTTATCAATAAGTATTGATTCTCCATTTTTCTCTCGTTTATTATTCGTAAAAAATCCAAGTACAATTAAATTCTCGGGGGATTACAGCTTAAAAAGAAGTCACGCGACGACTCTTACCGTTACTTTCGCCGTTGCGAGTGAAAAGTTGAAGTGCTCACAATGTCTTTCGGAATTCGAGCAAAGGGTTTCGGAGAAAACCTGTACTTCTCTCTCGACAACGTCGAATTATTCTGCGGCGATCACAGGTCCCTCTCCCCCCTTCGTTCCTTTCCCCTCCGCGCCATGTTAATTCCATTCTCGGGGTGTGCTATTCTTCTTGAAAATCGCGGGGCACGCCGCGAGTCGAAACACGTTCCTGGAACGCCTATTCATTCGCGTCCGGATCTTTCGGACACGGTGCTTGGAGATTTCGGGGGCTGGCAAGAGAGAGAACACGGTTCTCTCCTCCGTCCAATCAGCGTCGATTCAAACTTTCCAACAGTCCCCCGCAGACCTGCCTGCGTGCGCGCGGGGTCTGCTTTTCCAAGGGCCGGGGTCTTGGGGTCCCGAGCCGCAGTGTGCCCTACGTGCCCGGTTCATTAATAAAGACATCGATACGGTCGGCGAGGATTTTAAGGCGGCTCGGAGAGACGCGAAAAACCGCGTATCGCGTTACCGCATGCGTGGAGCAAGAAAAGAGAAAAAAAGAAAAGACGATCCTTCGTCTCGTTCCAGCTTATTTTTTTCTTTTTTTTTTTTTTTTTTTTTTAATCCCGTGCAAAACCTCCAAACTTTATTGAAAAATAATAAATAAATAATAAATTAACGTTTTAATGTTCTTGTCTCGCGGATCGTAAGTTGTGAAAAATTTCCCGTTTTTAATTACTAAAGGAATTGCAAGCAGGAACTGTAATTGCTCCGATCGGAGCAACAACGCGCGCGATGTAACGCTCTAATAAACCAGTTAGTTTTTCGGGTTAGGCTTTTTCCTCGAGCCCCGACTAATTCTCTAGCCGGCTGGTAAAAAACCATCGTGTAAACCGGGCTAATGTCGAGAGAGAAACAGAGAGTCTTGTTCCACTCGGAAAGAACATAGAGTGGAACCTCGCCGCGGAGTCGCCATTAGTACGAGGAGCTTTTCTGGGAAGCGAGGCGCGAAATTTATCGGGCAATATAATTTTATCGCTGCTCGCGAGTAATGCGACGCGTTGTAACGTTGAAATTGAGAAGCGAGGGGGGAGAGAGAGAGAGAGAGAGAAAAGTGGAATAAGCTTGTGCGCGAACACACGACGCGCGTTGCGCGCGTTAAATACTAATCGATGTGCCGGAGTTAACGTCCGAAGTTCGAGAAAAGTCATTAGCTTCGGCCGACCGAGCGTTAGATTATTAATGGAGCCGAACCACGGCGAACTACCGGCGCGCTTCTCGACGTTTGACGTATTACGAGAGCGCTGAATTATGAGAGCTGTCGTTTTTAACTAATAAGCAATACCGCGCGTATTGCTTGAACGCGGCGAGCGCGTTCTCCCTCGGAAATTGACCCTTCAACTCCCCACGTGTGCGCGTCTTGAACCGCAAGTATGTAACCCTCGCACACACATCAGGCTGTAAAAATCACCACTCGCGAATTTCATTCTAATTAGCTTCGAAAAATCTCACACAAGATATAAATAAGTTGATTAATTTGTTTCTCTGAGCAAAAGCAAGAAAAAGAGGAAGAGAGAGAGAGAGGAGAGAGAGAGAGAGAAATTGAAAGAACAACGCACACACAAATAAATCAAATAACGCTTCGATAAACGCAACGAAACATTCGGTTTTGTAACTAAATAAAAAAATAAGACTTGAGAAAGCCAAACGTTGGATGTATGTGCAAAATATAATTTTTTCCCATGTGTAAATTAACACACGGAAAATTCGAATTGTACAACATTTCCAAAATTCATGCAAGATGCTACTTTGTATCGCGTGTGTGCGAATTTTAATTAACTTCCCAATGAATCATGATCTCCGTCACTTTTCCACATCAGGATTTTTATGTGTCATTCAATTTACAATTTAAAATGTCGGACAAGTTCTCGAGGACCGAAAAAAACACGACGCGAATAAATAACGAAGAAACGTTGTTAATAAGTGAAAAAAAAAAAAAAGTTTCCGAATTACGATGCCTCGTAATCTCGGAAGGTATCTAATAACTGCCGCGGGCGATAAAACGTCGTGACGTTAATCGGGAGGAACAAAGCGGACGATAGAAATTAAGAAGAGTGCGCTCCTAAGAACTTCGCCTGGTGTCTCGAGGCAAAGGTCGAGAAATAACGATGCTCCTTACGCGAAATTATATTTGCGTTCAAGACGATAATACTCGCCGCGGCAAGAGCGTGCGCGGTCCACAAGTTCCTCTCGTCCTCTTTCTCCGTTATATTATAATCGCGATGCTATTCGCGGAGAATACACACACACACGGCGGGAATTCTCGATAAACGCGCGATAAAGAGAAGAGAATCCGAAGCTACGCTTGCGCGTAATATAATTTTCTCGTAAAGTTTCGCGAAGTCGCGGTAAATTCCTTGGTTTTATTTTCGCGTTCAGTTCAAATTCTTGTCGCACTCCTCTTTTCTCTGCAACAGAAAATGACAGCTTTTCATTAAAAAAAACAAAAAAAACGCGTCTCCGCCGAATTTCGTTTGCGAACGATCGTTTAAGGTTTTTCACATATACGGAATAGTCAGTGTGAGAATCTCGTATATAATTTATCTAATTTAATAAATATTTATCTGTAATTTATCTTCTTTATATAATCTATTTTTAGATTCTTTTCAAAATTTTTACTATGTCTCGATGTTTCTCTAAAGAACGTTTTGTAGAAAAAATTATATATAAATTAGGACCAAGTTTGATTATTACATTTAAAATCTGTTAATTATTTTTACGCCAAGTAGTGAGGTTTCTAAAAACTCAATAAACTTGGTAAAATTCGTTATCCAAATTATTAGTTAATTTAATTACGCTGCGTGCGTTCACGAAGAATATAATAGACATTACGAGCGTGTGTCATACTCGAGCGATTTTTTTTTTCAAGATTATCGACTCGAGAAGAAGAGTTTTGCGCATCTCGAAGTTTTCGTACGTCGGGATTCCTGACTTCGGAACATTAAAACGTAACGTCACACACACTGCGTGGCGCAGAAAAAACGAAATGCACGAAACGCGAACGAAAACTGGTTTCGTTCTCTGAGTCACCGTCTATAATGACGAACGCGCAAGAGAACGCGCTGAAGATTCACCACTTCGCTACGCAACTTTTCGTGTATCGAAAGAGATAAAGAGAGACGGGGGGGAGGAAAGAGAGCAGAGCCTAGGAAGCGCTCGGCGAGAAAGCGCGCGTTTCCGCTCGTCAAGATGTCCGAGTCGAAAATTGAACGATTTTAATATTTGCGCGATAAGTCAAATCGATCGATGCGTCTGATCGTTTCGGCAAACGAAGTTTCATCTCTCGAAGTTTTTCTCTCGAAGTGCATATTATATAACAGAAAATAAAAATTCGCAAAACAAAATCTGCAGACGGTGTTCGTAGACCAATATTCAAGATTGTCTTCAAGTTCGTCTTCAAACGCTGCGTAGCAATGAAGAAACGAGCCGCACAGCATTCGAAGACAAAACGATCGTAATTGTGGAAGATCGAACTGTTAATACCGATCTGATGACAATAACTCTGACGTGTGGTACAGAATAAATCTTTTTCTCTCGTGAAACGATCCAGAGAGAAAGAAAAGTTCGTATCGCTCGGAGACATTCATCTTCTTCGAAATGAAAATGTGAAATTCATTTCGACGAAGGTAACGGTGAATTACATCTCAAAGCTGAAGATCACGTAACAAGCTATCTCGAATCGCCTTGGGGAAATGAGCGATGATGATTTTCAAAACAATCTGCTTTTCGTGTATCATTTCAGAACTTAGTTTCGCTTCGATATTCTCTACCTACATGACGTATTTTTCATTTTCCGAAAGATGTGCCGTTATTCGGATGTAAAGAAAAGATTTCAACCATAGGAATGCGTGAGAAGATGCGGGATACCGTTATATCCCTTTGCAACCCTTCGTTCTTTTTGTCGCGCTTTCCCTTTTTTCTGTTCGAAGTCGGAGAAGAGAAAGATTATAGATGCGCGTACAAGCGCGTCAAGAGATTTTTATTCAAAACGCGAAATCTACGCACTTACAAATACGAGCTACGTTGTTTAATATTATTTCTAGTGCTCTTATTATATACTTTTATTTATAATATTTTTATAATATATTCATATTTTTTGTAACATAGTTTTATAAAGTAACTGACGGAACGCGGCAAGTTCAAGTTCGACTTCTGGTGTTTCTTTCGCAAAAATTTTTTCAAGTTAAAATTAGGACAAATTAAAGGAATTTTTTACTAAAACAATTTTTCTATATACAAGATGCAAGCATCTTAATATAATCTTTTAGGTACAAACTAAGCGTCCGATATAAAATTAATTTTTCGAGTTAATACGTTCATTAATTTATATTTCACTGCTTCGAAAAATAATAATATAACCAACGTCAATATTATATTAGTATCAGTTCATAAAACACACGCACATATCTGGAACAAATAACATTTTTAAGAGAGTACTTTGTGTTAGATATTGTAGTTTTTTGTCGTGTGACTGGGGAGAGGGAAAGATTTCAAAGAATCGAAATACAAATAGATTTATCTTCTGTCCGTGTTCGAGCTCCGCGATATAGTGTTTTTCAAAAAGTTGTTAACCAAGTCAGAGATTTTGCCTCTCAAACAAAAATAAATCGCAAAGTAATCTCATTAAGAGTAATCTTAATTTCCGTTCTTCGCTCGGGGAGGGAAGAGAGCGGCCGGGGCGGTTTGTTCGAGGATATTAGAAAACCACCTAAGCAAGGACATTAAGGATACGATGCACCTGAGGGGAAATTACCGATAATGGCACGGTCGTTTTCTCTCATTCATTATATGTTATCGTGAAGATAATAACAGTACTGGCCCGGCAGTAATGATAGCAGGTCGCCGGGGATATTTACCTTATTCCCCGTTGCAGTTTCACGTTTCGCGAGAGAGTCGAGAGCTCAGAGAGAGATTTTACGTGGCGCAACAATTAAACGATTCCGCGGCTGACCGTTCGTTCGCGAATATTAATTATTGTTATTCGATCTCTCCCGGGCGAACGCAAAATATCGGCTACCGTCGGCGCAGTTTATCAGCGGCATGTCAATACGAGCTACTCGGGAGTTGCCAATTAGAGGGACATTGTTTCGAATTACCACCGATTACCACCGAACGTGGTACTACACAGAGAGAGAGAGAGAGAGAGTGCGACGTTTGGTCGCTGGGTGGTCGCTGATTTATTGCGTGATTACCGACGATTACAAGCGAATTTCAATCGCGTGAAGAAACGTTTCTTGATAATTTATTCAATTCGCTCTTTGACGGTTGTGA
>QVOB01014751.1:0-10028 GCA_014839585.1 Pseudomyrmex concolor
TGTGTCATAACGTCATTAGATATTGCGTTCCGAGATTCATTGCACAGTTCTTTCTGCGCGTATTTCATTTGACGCAGATGGTTTTGCCGATACAAATATCCGGAAATTTTATCGTTTTAGATTACCGAGAGTTGTTTCGTACGACTATTCACGGTTGTCTTGAATTGATACAAAATATTTTTTCTAAACTTTCTGAATGCAAACTCGAAAAAATTACATGCCCGTCTCGTTATTACATGTGTTTTTATCACACGTGTCTCGAACTCTGTTCTGAAACGGTCATCCGTCAAGAACGTTCAAAATTGCATTCAAAATACAAGAAAAGGCGCGTCGCGCAATCGAGCTATTGTATAATATTTCATTCTATTAGATACTGTCTGAGAAGATAGCTCGAGTTCGATATTATACGAACGCGCGCGAATCGATTTATCAGCTGACTGATTGAAGTTCTCACTAGACGCCGCGCGTTGTAACATCGGTGCTATACTGTCAACACAAGTTCTCGCACTCCATTAGCAACAACAGATCAACTATTTGCACGAGCGGAAATCGCTGGAAATGTACACGTTCGCATTATACAACAAGAACGATTCGACGATCATGCACGATAGAGTACGTTTCAGACAGGTTTTTTTTTCTTTTCAAAAAAGCAGTTTTGAGAATTGTATAAACTAGAGTGGAGATGATTGAGATAAACTGGAAGTTACATCCGGAGTTGTTTTCGAACTTTTGATCGACTGCGAAAGTTCGAAAATAGCTTCGTGTGTTGAGAGTGATTTCACTTTTGTTGAAATGTAGTAAATGTAGAAATTTGTTTATAAATCGCTTTTATATAAAATTGGTTGTCGAGAGTTTACGTCTGAAAATTACGTAATTACATGATGCTCAAATTCCATATTTAAATTCTATATTTAATTATATGGAGCATCGTGCGAAGAAGAAATAAACAACACGCGTGTTGTTCCGAGCGATGCGAAATGATTGATATAATAATAATTGGAAATTTCAAAGTGCAGCCGGGAATACGCGCGATCGTATAGACACTGGTATATGTGTGTTGCAAATAATATTCACGTTTGTTAACGAGATTCTAGAAGTACGTGTGACAGAAACGCGGATTATAATTGAGGAATTGACGTAGATTATCTATGCGTCATGCGCGCTTATACGCTCGCGGAGTCTGTGTGTTATTCAACAAAATAAGCGGCTTATAGAACGGCGGCTATATAGAAATCCGTGTGCAAGTAACACCGCTTAGCTCACATTCGCCGTATCCGTTTATTGTTTAGTAATCGAGTATGTGTCTCTCGTTAATGCTGCGAATGCTTTGCGCTCGACCAAGTGCGAAAACTGGACTCGCGTTTCAATGCAATTATCGTCGGGAGTTCGAAGGCGTCTCCAGTTCTCGGTATGATATAAAGTGCAGTAAGAAATACTGATGATAATACTGATGATAACTAAGAAAGAATGATAATGCGACAATAATGCGTAATAACAATGCACACGCGATATATTAATGCAACAATAAGTAAAATTCATTTTTGATACGCTTGATTTTGATAGGCTTGATTTAGATTTGAGTTTAACGAAAAATTTAATGAAAATTTACCGCATCGCGCGCGTTGTTATATATCTTAACATGTAAAATATTACCCACATTTAATATTAATATTAGATATATTTTTAAAATTTCACATATTTCATTACATATATGTAATATTTTAAATATCAAGATATGATGTATTAGAAATATAGAAAAATATATGTAATATTTTAATTATTGAGATACAATATACGCGGTAAATTTCTATTAAATTTACTCCCAAAACCAAACTCCAAATTTGATTTAAAGTAAATAAATTGTAACAGTAATTTAATAATTACTAATATTATTATTTTTTAAATAAGTAATACTTATTTAAAATACTGCAATATTTCAGTTTTACAAAAACTAACACACATGTATAATATACTCTTATTAATTTGTAAAGCTGTTTCTGAAACAAAATTTCGCGTTGGCAGATATATATATTCTCTTTCTATCAGTTCTCCGTTATCGATTTCGTTCACACAACGTGAACGATTTTCCGTGTACAAAGTTCGACGAGACTGTTTGATTTATCACGTATTCTTGCAAATGCCGCTCAACGTTACGTCTGTCTTACACGTGCTAACAATGGTTACCTAAAGGCTTGAAATTTGAGTAAACATCCTCATTAGCGTGTACCATATACGAGACCGTTCATTATTTGCTACCTTTATTCAAGCGGTAACTATCGTTATTTTTCTGACCACAGTGTATGTGTGTGTGTGTTGCGCTCTCGATTATACGGTTTAATGCTATGCCGTTTACCATTCGACGCTTTCGTAATTTCACGCAAACTCGGCATAAATTTGCTACAAATATAATATTACAATATTAATTAATGTAAAAGATAAAGTGTAAACGCCAATGAGCTTATTATTAAGTAATTTACTAATAATGTTAATAACAATAGTAATAATAATAGTAATAATAATAGTAATAATAATAGTAATAATAATATCAGTTTATTGTGAAAAATTTTGTTAGAAAGAAATTAAAATTTTAACATTCTATTTTATTTATGCGCGCGCACACACACACACACACACACAGTAAAAGTCTATTTTACGATATATCTATTAAAGTTTAGTAGAGTATCTCATTTTAATCATTTTATTATCATTCTTATATAATATATTCAACGATTTTGGAATGTCATTACATTTCCCTTAATGTAATAGTTTTTACCATTTTTGATATATTTTAAACGTTCTTTTATTTCGATAAAATAAACGAAAACTCTTTTGTGTCGGCAATTCATGTACAATCGCCGCGACTAACCAACCGAAATTATATATACGAAATTATATACGCTATAATTACGTAATACGTAATAATACGTAATAATCAAGAGAGCACCGTATATTCGACATTTTTCTTCCCATCACATTATTCCGAAACAACGCTTTCGTTTAGAATTCTCTTGTATCATCTCGGCACGGGCCGTTTGGAATAAGAAGCTTAGACGCGCTCTTGTATGCAACTACCTACCTAAATGCTACTTGCATACATACGATCCAGAATTATACCGCGTCCATTCCTTCTAAAGATACGCATATGCGAGATAAATGAGCAAATTGAGAAAATAATAGTTTTAAAGAACACCACGATGAAACGAGAAAAATTTGTTATTTAATACAACAGATATTTTAGAAGGTTTTTATATAAGACAAAAAAAATGTGAAGAAATAATAATTCTTCGTGTACACGGCCATGTGCCACCGCTGCAATAAAAAGCAGCGGTTCAAGTTACGTGTTCACTAAAAAAACAAAAGCGGTTTTTCACCTCGAGAAGGTGTAAGAGTCTTATGAGATGGTGATTCCGAGAAAAAACCGCGATATATTTTGCAAAAACGGTGTTTCGTCTTTACGCGCGTATTTACAAGTCGGCGGCAATGTAATGTCGGAGCTTCCCGCAGGCGCATATCTTACCTTATGTATACATTCACTGCGTATTCGTTACATACGTACCGTCATAAGTGGAATATGCGACCATAATATCCGCATAAGTGGGAATGCTGTACGTAGTTCTCTTGCTGTCAGTCACATGAATAATTTTCACTCCTTTGTCTAGTTGTGTCCCGCGGCATGCCTGAGAAAAAAAAAGAAAGAAAAAAATTGCGTGCGCGAGCGAGGCCGGGGGGGACGACAACGTCGGGATTTTCCCGCCACGCGTGAAAGATGCATGCGAATCCCGCAGCGGCGTTAGAGAGTTTCTTCTCGCGAGCGTCCCGCGAATTGTTTAAAGTGCATGGGTGCCGTAAATCCGATTGGAAACACTGTTAAAAAATTTACGAAGCGGAAAACGTCCAATCACCGCCGACGAGTCACGGATTCAGATCCGAGGATTTCAGGTTGCTTGATTGCGACCCGCATTTCGGATTTAACTCCCGATACGTTCGGATAATTGACGTTATAACGGCTTTCAGGCTTCGTGTGTCCGGAAGAAAGATTAACGTGTTGTTTGTTCTCAGCGAGTATTAACAGCAAGATCGCGCGCAAGAAAATCGCGTTTCATATGTAATATATTAAAAGGCGTGTTTAACTCTTTCGCGTACGAATAAATTCGAGCCAAAGCGCGGGTCATAGTGGAGAATAAAGTTTTTCGCAAAATGAACATTCTTTTGTTGTCTTCCCATTTTTTTTTTTTTTCATGTTTTGGCTCGTAATCAGTAAGTCTGGCTCGTTATTATACGAGAAAGGATTAACGACCGCGTCGCGATCGACGTTTTGGACTAGCGAACGTTCGTAGGGTAGAGAGAACGTTCGAGACAATCGCACACGCGGATTTATCGATGTTTACCGCGTCGTTAACGGAAGACAAGCGACTTGAACGGAAGCGCGGCAAGAAATATAGCGGCCACTTACTTTGAGGCTATCGCGGTTGCACACAGCTTTTAAGCACAGAAACCGACACTAATTTGATAAAAGCCAACACTGTTGCACGTATTCACGCTTCTCGTGAAATTTACATCTGTTCTGTTTCTGTGCAAATGGGTTACAAATCAAAACGCACTCTCAAAATCGTAATTATATTTGCACAATACATCTCTCCGTTATAACGTCGTCGTTGCGCATCGGATTAATTTTCAATTGATTAATTAAATGAATTTAATTGATTAACTGCGTGTACACACAAAATAAATTAGTTAAATGTTTGCGAGAAACGGCAGGCTTTCATTTAGATTTGTCATTTAGATTCCGTCTTTCGCAAATGATCGATTCGATATCATTTTTTATATAAACGCAACGAAAAACAATCTCTTCGCGAGATTGAATTTCCGCGAGTGATGTTTCGAGGGTGCGTTCGAAGGTGCATCGAAAACAAAGCTACATTACTTAATCATCCTCGCGATAGCTAACTTTATCACGCTCATTTATATCCGTCGCACTTTATCTTCGGAATCACCGATTCCCCAGCTCTATTTGAGACGAAAGCGGTAATTTCGAAAGGTATCTTGGCCAGTTCTGGCTTTCCAGTTCTTTTTCACCCCTTGACAAATAAATTACAATCATTGTCGGGGGTTAGTCATCCTCTCCTTGATGGATCGTTCCCGCAAACTCGATAGTTTTATTTTGTTTTTTTTTTGTTTTTTTTTTGTTTTTATTATTTAACGATTGAAAGTTTCGCGAAAGTAGTTTTCTTTTAATTCTACATTCTTAATTGTACGAAAGCTTACTTTTAACGTCGCCACAAAGACAACGCAAAAAACGATATTCCGCGTTCCGCGCGAGTAAAAGTTCTTCGGTAAAATACTCGGTCCGCGCCGCCGGTCAGTTCTTATTCTTTTTGCCATATAGTGTACGGCACGGTAATCGGGATTTAAATCGTTCTCCCTCACGTTTAAATTCTCGTATCGCGGAATTGTAAATGTGTAACGATCGGCAATAAATTCCTCGTGATGTATGCGAATACATGAAATTATGATCCGTATCTCTGCAAATGAAATTACGTCACACACACTTATCTTCTTTTTTCATATATATTATTTGAATATGCGTGTATGCAAATTTCTACGCGCGAATAATAACGCAAACATATATATATCCGCGGAGAGAGAGAGAGTTTCGAAGTTTCCATGCCGTTTAAAAAGTGTTACGAGCGTTCGGCCGACGAAACATTCGCGCGTCGAGGAGCGGATACATGCGCGAGAGCGTGGCGGAAATATTCGCGAAAATGAAAAACTAAAACAAAAAATAAAAAACGAGGGGGAGGAAAAAAAAATAAAATATATGGGTATATTGCTGCGACGCACGAATCGTCGCGCGACATTTTTTTAATTCAACCGGCGAAATCTCCGAAACGATGCAAGTGTGCATTACTTTGGGAATTATGCAAATAATAGTTTTTGCCGTCGTCGTCGTTGTCGTCCGCTTTTGCCGTCGCGGGGGGTGGAGAAAAGAGGGTGGACGGAAAAGGGGAATGGGGGAGAAGTAATCTTAATTACTGCGGCACATCGTGGCGCGCGCGAACAGGTTCCATTACATTGCAGAATGCACATATTTCATTGACTACGCCCGCTAAAAACCCGACGGTGTACTAATGTGCGCGAGTCCGCAAATCCCTCGGAGATCGTCGTGAGGCAGATAAATGGGGAATGTCTCTAAATGGAAAACGATCTCCTGCAGGATTACAGAGGATGGGAGAAGGTAAACGACAGGGAGAGAAAGAAAAGAATTAGATCTAGATCTACCATTGTTGTCGGAATTATGCGACTTAATCGTTTTTTGAGACACAGATACAAGAATCGTTTTTGAGATATATATATATATAGAATACGATTGCTGCAATTATGCTTGTTCTACGACGAAGCAAAGAGTAGCGAAAGAGAAAAAGAGAGAGAGAGAGAGAGAGAGAAGGAAAAAGAAAGAGAGAAGGAGAGAAAGAGCGTCTCGTGTTTATAAGTAACTTTCTTTCCGCAGCTCGCGCACGGTGGCCATCCATTTCAGTATCATTTATTACAACGTCATCTATTCCCATCCATTAGGAGGTAATTACAAGAAATTCAAAAGAAAACTTTGTCGCCGCGGCTGTAACGAAAAGTGTAGGCGAATAATGGATATCAATAACAGATATAAAACAAGACACTACCTTAGAAGAAAAAAAATTGCAAACAAGGAAACGCAATTTAAAATGAAAATTGCGATGAAAAGCCTTTGCGAAATTGCGAATGGCATAATTGCGAAGTGCATATTTTACATTTTTTTTTGTTTTGAAAATCTCGTTATAAAGCGATTTAGGATGAAATAAAAGTAAGAGACGTAATTATATACATATAATAGAATTATATATATATGGAACATCTGTGTGTCAAATTTTATAAAAGAATGAGTAATGATTTTTTTCCTCGACCTGGATATAAGCGACGGCGGATATATATTTCTTTTCTTCCTCTTGCCGTTACGCTTCGAACATTCAAGATACTCAATCACATTTCCGACTAACTGAATTTATGCGTCTGTCGCGCAAGAATATCATGTATCAAAATCAATCAGGACGCGTAATTATTTTTTCCTGTTTTTTCCTGTTCTTTCTTTGTTCTTGTTTATAGTGATACAACGTCATGTTAAATGACCGTGTATCGCGGAAACATAATTGCGATCAATGTACACGCACAAGAATCGTATGCGAGTTAACAAAATTTGCCACTGATTATTGTTCCACATTTAAGCTACGTAAAAACTCTATAATTTAAAATTTGCATGAAGATATTCGGATACGAATTCGAAAAACCACGCACGCAATTTCGAAACGAAAACAAATACAAAAAGCGAGCCGACAAACGCACTTACACACGCATAAATCATCGCGTTTGAAAAGTAAACTGACGAGAGAAACAAAACAAGAAAAGAGAATTGCATTTTACTTGGAAAACGCAATTAACTTCAACGTCAATTTATACAACGGCGTGTCTTGACTCATAAATCACTTGACGTGATCCGTATAAATCTCTCACGAATTACTCAGCATGTAACACCGCTTAGACGGTTCAGTGGGGATGATCTATCACGGGTGATCATCCGAGCTGAACGAAAGTGGAAAGTGGCTCCCGTTTCTTTGAAACGCGTTAGGTACCATCATTGTTCGCCGTCGTACTACCTACATACACGCGGTCGATTCATCCGCAATTCATGTGTGCCCCGCCGCCGGGGCATACCTGTCAGATGATAGCGTACCTGAATGAAGAACAACTTCGGTTTCCCGGCTAGGGTAGGGCATCGATCGGCCGTGAAGGGAGCCCACAGCATATCGACGGGATACAGACTGTCGGTTGAATGCAGTAGACCCGATTCCCCGTGTGACATTGCGACCACCATCAGGCAGTCGGCATCCGAGTGGTCTTCCGCAGCGGCTTTAATGAAAGGATTAATTAATTTCTCGCGGTCACGCCGCTAATAGTCGTTGAACAGTTTAGCCAAATAGTCCGTTCACAAGCAAACTACTTTGGGAAATAGAAATCGCTCAGATATATATATTTCTCATGATGATAACGTACCGCGCCAATTTCCACGACGAATCGAATGTATGTACGCGCGGGCGTACATGTTCCGCAAAACTAGCACGATCGCAAGATCTCGACTTCTGGATTTTCGAAATGGCATTAAAAGGAATTAAATGCGAAATTCTCCCACGAGTAGAATTCCGCGCGTCTAAAGTAATTTCTTATTAAGATCTTAGAAAGAGTCGCGCAGCTGTTGAAGATAGAAGAATAAAGTATAGAGTAGAATTACAGATACGCGAAATAGATGGAAATTCCTTATTAAAATTACTTCGAACGCGCGCTACTAGTAGTTTCCTTTTCTCTTTTCTGCGATATGTGTTGAAAGATAATTAAGTTTTTTTTACACAGATTGCGAGTTTAAGAAGTCAAGAATTGCGGGTATTTAAATGAAGCAGTTTGTTTAAATGTTTCTATCGTGACGTTACAAATTCATTTAAAATTATCTTTTGTCTTGAAAAAGCATTTTACAAATGAGATATCAAGTTTTTCATTTATTATATAAATCAGTTGTTATAGAAAAGCGTCTTTTAGAAATAAATCTGTTGTTTAATTTATTTACGGGTAAAACGCAACTGCGTTTTTAAACTCATCTGCTTTCGTATAAGTGACACGCGAATTACAGGTAAATGCAAATAACAGTATTATTTCATATACGCTCTGTTTGAAGTAAAACTGCTTTAACGAGTAAAAGATAACTAAATAATGTGTTATTTTGTATAGTCTCTTGCAACTTTATAAAGAAAACTTTGAAAATAAAGAGATATTATTTTTTAATATATTCTACTCTCGCGTTGTGTGCTTACACGTCAGTCTTGCACGGCATGCTTTGAAACGGTTTTTATAAAAAAAATTGATTACTTCTTTTTATATCCAAGATAATAACAGTAGAATCTCTTTACGCGTTGATGATGTTTACACACAACAAGTACCGTGATTGCAGTAATGGACTGTTGCAAGATACAAGATAATAATGGAAAATTATATGAAACAAATAAATTTTTTCCTTCCGCGCGGCCTACAAAAAAATAAATAACAAAGCTATGCGCACAAAGATGCGTTAGAGAATCTAGTAGTACGAAAAATGTTTGCGCGGCCATGCGGTACAAACACATATCGGTTTCAGTATTACTCAAACGCTACGAGATACCGCTGTTTTTATTAAGCTTTCGTCTTTTCTCATCTTTTCAATTTGATTTATTACAAAATTTTTTATATAGCGAATTGTTTATTGTTGTTTTGTTCGATCTCGTCCGTTGGGATTTTTCTTGGCGCAGCTTATTAAAATGTAAAACAATAAAACACAAGGTCGATGTCGAGCAAAAACAGATGTAACATATATTTTAAAAGTAAGCGATATTATAAAGAAAATACGAAACGTTTCGAGCTCTTACGTGTGAGTCTTCATCAGTCGCATATTACGAAATAAAATATTTTTCTTATGAACTTCGCACTTACTTTCATCATACCACCGAATTTATTTGTAATTTATTTTATTTTATTTTGTAATATGCAACTGATGAAGACTCACGTAAGAGCTTAAAAAGTTTCGTACTTTCTTTATAATATCGCTTACTTTTAAAATATACGTTACATCTGTTTTGCTCGACATCGACCTTGTGTTTTATTGTTTTGCTTTTCAAAACCGATCGTTTTCAATTTTACTGTTTATTAAAATGTGTTTTTCTCTTATTCCGATCGAATCTTTCATGCGTGACTTTATGTGCCATGTATTTTGGATGCGTACTTTTACAGAGGAATTTCGAACATGAAAGTAGTTAACGGAAGATATGGAAACAGGAAACGCGTATATTTTACGTAAACGCTCATGTCTGTGTAAGGAACTAGAAATTTACAGATAACAACAGTACACGTGCGTCTTATACGTATCGTTATCTGCCGGCTATCTTGTTCTTTACGAATCGGGAAAATTCGGCAAGTCC
>QVOB01014752.1:0-14024 GCA_014839585.1 Pseudomyrmex concolor
GTGTGTGTGTTGTCGTGTTATAAGATTCGTGCGGTTTTATTTAAAACATACGAAAAGACATTTGAAGATTGTGACGTGTTTGTTAAATATTGACGCAAAACGTTTTTAATGTGCGTTTGTAAAATGTAACGTTGTAATTTATACAAAGCGCGAAAAAGTCACAACAAATAATTAGATAATTTTTTTGGAGAGTTCAAAAGGGTTAAAAATACATCCAACAAGCGGCGATTATGTTATTGTTCAAGAGAGAACCACTGCCTCTTACAAAGCGCGCGAGAAAGGAAGTGCCTGAAAGTGTCAGGAAGACGTTTTTACCGAGCGGCTACAAATTTCGGTCGATTAAAGAGCCGTAAACCGTAGACGCGACTGAGTTCAACACGGATATCCTCTTAACGAAATTCTCACGTGGATTTATATTAAAGCCGTGATTAACCGAGATTAAGATATTTACGGAGGAACTCTCATGCGTAAACAAAACAACCGTATCTTTTAGATAAAACGCGAGTGTCTTGTGTGTGTTAACTATATCCTTCGAAAAACAGAGCGGTTCGGTCCTTCTGTCTTTTGCTCAGCTTAAAAAAAAAAAAAGAACGTATCTGTTAACAAAAGATGTGTTAAAAGATTTTAATTAAGATACGATCTCTCTCTCTCTCTCTCTCATACATCCGATATTGACACCTAAGATCGAAAAAAAGAAGTATGACAACGGAAAGTTAATTTATATACGAGAAGACAATTTAGAGAATAATTATTTGAATGCTTTCTCGAAATGCGAAGAATTATTTCGAAACAAAATTTGAGTAAGTAACTGCTTCAAGCGGATTTACGGAATAAATTATTACACAACACCTCGTGAACACCTCATTCTCTCGTAATTTGATTTCGCTGTATCATCTGCTGATTTACAGATATTATCTAACGTCTTATCTTCTTACTTGTCGATTTACGGCCTGGCCGATACAAATATAGCGTCCCCTGAGTAGCGTCATATTCTAGGGGAATGAAGAACGGAACGTCGTCGGTCGTCACTTACGCGATTTCTTGGTTCTTTGGCTGTTACTTGCGTGTCACTATAAGCGCAACACTTTCGCGAAGAAAAGAATGAAAATTTTTAGAACTCGATATTTAAAAATATTTTTCACTCTACTCTGTGTGTATTATATATTTTCAAAAATTTTTTAATATTTTAAAATACAATATTTCTGTCATCGTGCAAAACAAATTTACGTTTCGTGCGCAACTATACAACAAACGTTCGATTTAATACTACAAGGCATATATCGCGGTCGAAATTTTTTTTGTATTCACATATTTATTTCACGTTACATATATTATAAAACTAATATCATGTCAATTATTTTAATTTTGCCGGAACACATTTATTTATTCTCATCGTTTGCACAGTTCGCGGGTGAAAATTTGATTTATAAAAGTTTTTGTTTGAGTTACGGGAAGAATGATCAAATGGCGAGAGCCAGTATAGGAAGTTGGAAAAAAAAAAAAAGAGGGCGAGACGATAAATCGACGAGGCACGAACAAAGTACAATCACCATTTGTCATGCCAGTAAACGGTATGATGGATATAAAACTAGTTATACGTTTTAATGCCGAGCGTAAAGATTATGAAAATTTCGTCGCGATAACGCATTTCGCGTGACAGTAGAAGGACAGTGTTTAATAACGTTCAGAAAAAATAGACCGTTGGGATAGCGAAACGGCTATTGTAAAACGCGAAAGAAACGTGATACATTTTTGGCGTGTTAAAAAAAAAAAAAAAATATACAAATTGATTTTGAACGATATCTTTCATTGTTCCCGGAGAATGTAACGCCTCTCGCGTTATACAAATGTCGAGGATACGCAACATTTGCAACTGAACGGGGATAGATGTTCTTCTTCTTGCAACGCTACAAAAATTTTATCGGTGGCATAATTATCTAAATTTATGCTTTTGCGCATTATCGTGGATTTAAGAAGGAGGTATTTGGTAATAACTCGCTAACAGGTAGAGTAAATTGTGCTAAATCGAAAAGTTCTTTATCATTTTGCGATTCGCAATAATTAATGGGTTTGCAGTAATTAATTTCCAATAATTAATGAGTTTAATAAAATTCCGCGAATGAGCACGTGTGTCCGCGTGAAGAGACAAAGAGTGCCGTTTCCCCAGCCGTTTCACGCGCTTATACGGTTTACGGCATTTTGCGAGATTCGCAATAATTGATAAGTTATTAATTAACAAAGATCCGCAAATGAGCGCGCGTCTGTGAAGAGATTCTTTTCGCGCGCGCTCACGGACCCTGTTATACGAACTTGAGAAGTTATTGCACACAAAATTGGGCGTGGCTAAAACACGGACTTTTGCATCAAAAGAATCAATCAATCAGACTCTTCTAGAACGAGAAGTGGCGATAGAAAGCCTCGGTCGATTCTCTTATGCCTCATGCGCTGCATAGCACATTTAAACCTGGATATGTAAATAAACAAAACGCGAGAACGTCACGTTTTTGCTCAATGTCCGATCAAACGTAACTGTCTCTTTCTCTCATTATTGTTCATTATGTTATCGCGCGTATAACAGCGTAATTGTCGTGATTGCCTTCGCACGCTTTACCGATTATCATTGAAGGTTTCGTCGTGATTGCGATGATCTCGCTTCGAGGTCGATAAGAAATTCCATTCGCAGATCGAAGATACGTGCATAAATAGAACTTTAATAAAATTACACGAGTGCTTTCAATTATATCCACACAAACTCACATCGTGTTATTCGCATTAAATACTTGCGCTTCGAGTTGTTAAAAAAAAAAAATTCTCGTATGACGCAATTGATTTATATTTCGATTTTCACACTTCAGTATTTTCTTATCTCCTCGAGAAAATACGACGCTTCGCTGAGGTGTCGTGTAAAATTTTGTAAATTTAATATTGTATACGCGAATGAAATTAAATTAAACGTATTTCCATATCTAAATTAGTCACTGCGGTTCTTCTCGCCGCAAGGAGGAAAAGGAAAAGAATGAGCGTTAATCTCGTGCAAAAGTGTGAAACCACGAACGTAGTATCCGCGTGACGGACGCGGCTAATTGAATCAAGCCGAGAATTGTGCACGTTCGCTTCCGAAAATCGCCGGCGCAGCGTCCATATGGCGCAACTGCATTGTCGAACGAAGTGCACTACTTTGCACGCTCGGGAGAGAAGGAGATTTCGTGATCTCGGTTACGTATTCGGCAGATGTATAATGCCGGTTGCGGTCGCCATTGACGCGTGATTTTCGTTTGAGTAACAGATTTCTTAGCGGCGGATCCGGCGGCGACGATTAGGCATATGTTTGCTACGTGAGCTCCTTTTCCGCAAAAAAGAGCACAATAGGCGATCCCGAGCGAGGGTAGAAAAATTATACGAGTAGCAATGAGCAGCGCGCTTCTTTCCGAAAACACATGACGGCTAAACCGCAAATCGATTCCGGTCGCAACTGCCGCTAATTCGCGCTGGATTTTGTTTACTACCTTTTTGCGCGCCGCTAGCACGCGATCGCGCTTATCCCGATCTGTCTACATATGCGCGTCGTTCCCGCGAAAAACCCAAAACTTCTTCGCACGAGACCTTAAACTCTATTTTTTTTTCTCGCGTGCACTTGAACTTTATTCTTCATGTTTAAAATTTTGTCAGATTTTTTAAAAATAATTCGACAGATTGAAAAAGATAGTGTAAGCGAAACTCGTTAACTCAAATTCGAAATACGGCTTTCTTTGGCGAATGTCACGCGATTTCACAGGCGGTGCATCCGCACCGCTTACACGGTCATTTAGGCTTTCTTCGCCTGTCTTCCCATGTGCGTGCTACCTCTAATAATTTTATGTTCTACCGTCGCTTTTTATCCCGCCGAACTTGTCTCTCGTTAGAGACAATACAACACGAACGCTTTCGCTTGATGGAGCGATGAAAGACTGATTCTATTAGACCATTTGCGCTGCGTTATTGTTGTTGGTTTTTGAGCTATTTCTAAACATCGATGTATCACGCGAGCGACAATATTGTATTCTTATAGGACAGACGATGAATTTGAACGGATAGCAATTTTCAGCAATTTTACACACATGTGTTGAAAGTAAGATGAGAGAAAGAAATATAAATGAGGAGAATTAGAATAATTTGATTTCAATAATTTGATGCGGAATTTTACATAAAACATTTATATAAAAAATATATACATTATTTAAATAATAAATAAACGATATAACTAATTTTTCGAAAAAAATATGTCAAATTTAGTGAATAATTTAATTTATATATTTTAATGATTAAATATCTACAACACAGTTAACAATAGATATTTTTAAAAAATTTGCTAATATTTAATAATCTAAATATTTATTTTAAAGGAACGTGGATATTCACGATTCTATCAAATACATCGAGATATACACGACAACTTTCCCGCATATAAATCGCGCGCGGTCGCCAACGCGCGCGGACAAACGAGAATAAAATATACATGAAGCTCTTTTCCCAAAATATTCAAATCTCTCGTTCTCAGATCAAATAACTCGCGAGGTATCGAGTCGCCATAGCAACTCTCACGAGAGAGGTCTCAAGCCATGAATATCATGACTGACCGAATTCACATTCTGACGATTCTCATAAGGTTTGACCGCACGAAATCGATTTCGAGATATCAGAACGTCGAATTATTTTAATTTATCCGTTTTCCGTTAAAAAGACTCGACTGAGATGTTGACTTTGTCAACACGTTAAAAACGGCAAAGCTTAAGCTTAACGTTAACTTGCGAACGATCATAAGAAAAAATATATCACAAGTGGCCGACAAATCAATCGCGATTGTATTAGCAATTTTTATTCTAAGTGACAAAAGTTTTTAAAATACAAAGTAACATTTTACTACTAAATAATTTAGTTAACGAAAAATAATGAGAGTTTATAGCATCTTAATTTTCCTTTTACGTAAAGCTGATTTAAATGTAAAATAAATTTGATACTGTTATTACGGTGAGACATTAAAAAGAGAAAGCTCTAAAAAAAAACAATAAAAGTTCGGTAAAGATTATCTATAAAGATTATTACCTCAAAAAAAAAAATATATATATATGTAGTTGAGGAGAGACGATTACTATATTCTGATATACACTTCACGTTTGAATTTAATCGCGAAAGATCATCTTTGAAGATTGCCGCGAGGAGTCACTTCTGATCTGTATTCCACGTGATACACTTTATTGTAATAATGTGGCTCTCTTATTGTTAGTGTTGGAACAGATTTAAAAACCCGAATCACATCTCACGTTTTATGATGTGTCGCCGATACTTTTATTTTCTTGGAGGGAAATTTTGTTGTCTTGATGAATCGACGCAAAACAACGAGCGACAATATCTTGCGACTGTCTGATAAAATGATTGATTTCGCCTGGCCTCGTATACGCGGCAAAAGCGCGCCATCAAGCTTGACATAGATAACGCAGTTTATGCAAAATACCGCAAATCTATGATTGCCAAGGTAAAGAAACTATTCATTTTAAATTGTCATTGTTCTCTCTTTCTTTTTTTCTCTCTCTCTCTCTTTCTCGCGGACTTAACGGTAAAGACGAACGATTAGTCACTAGCATAACGCACTTATGCGATGTCTACGCGTGTGGAAATGCTCAATAATACGTCAAAAGAATTACAAAGGCTTTTTGCATCGGTACCTCATTTTTCACTCTGATGACAATTCACGGACGTTTGTCAAAACAACGTCAGGAAAATTGCTTAAATATATATTTAAAAAATCATGTAATCAATTCGATATTAGAAACTGTTGCAATCAACTTTAAATTACAATTCTTTAGACTGTCACAACATTAAAACAAAAAGTAACAAAAGTGCCACAAGATTGTTCTCTTGGTAATCGACATCCCCATTACTTAAGGCCACAACTTCCTAACCACTTTGCTGTGTTCGATACGACCATAGTCGTTGCGAGGGACGTTATATCTGACACCCACCACTAGCGGATTTTTTGTTGTCTGTCTGCAGCAATTTAACACGGTTTTAGTGCGTTTTTAAAATTAACATTCTGCGTCACGATGCAGTTTCACGCCCCTTTGACGACGTCGTCGACGATGATAACGACGTTCTTCACAATCGTGTTCGCATAAGAGAACCACCCCGTAAAACGCACTCGGTAGTTAACACTCGACGCTCGAATGACAGTTTGCTACTTGAACTACTGCGTTTCTCTTTTCTCCACTAGTGCGATCTGTCTTCATCTTCCTCCCTTACTCCCGACGCGGTTTATTCGTTTTTCGACGATGTCGCTTGAATCGTTTCGTCGCCATGAACTACAATTTGTCGATAAATTTTGATGCAGTGTGTCTTCAAATTCCCGAATTATAAAAAGCGATAATAATATCGATAATCGAATTAGTTTTCTATTTTTTTTTTATAAATGTGACTTCGATGTTTTAAGAGAGAAAATTCTAAAAAAAGCTTATCTAATTATTATTTCTTTCTTAAAAGATTTTAACATGTGTGTGAGGAAATCTAAAACTGAATTCATTGTTTCAATATTTTATGTCCTCACACACATTCCTTTTTTTTTTTTTTCACTCCATTCGCGTTACAATTTATTAACAGTGTTTCGATATCGCTTGTCTGCTTCAATGCAGTCATTATCGCGTGGCGGTCAATTCAACACGTAATCCAATATTCGATAGAAAATATAAGCGAGAGTGAGGTGTTACAGTAATACATTCCGAGAGACGAATATCGTTCTCTCGGTTCTTGATTTATGCATTACAGAATATAGAGACTCGTGGGGATTCGATTCCGAACCGCGCGTTAATATAACGTGAGTATTATTCAAAGTGTTGCTTTACTTGGACACGTGAACATGCCGGAGTAAATCGAGGTTTGACTGTAATCAACGACACGTGACGACACGTGCCGCTACGGCAACGCGTTTATTGCGATTAGACATAAAAAAAAAAAAAAAAAACATTTGTGTGCGTGCACGAACAAGTATATTTTCGTAAACATTTAAAAATATTGTCGCGTTGTAAATTTTGATTCTTTAATTTTGTTTTTTCTCGAGGTTATTTTATTTTATTTTTTTTAAACTTCTATTATTTTTTTCAATAAATTTTATTTGGATCGTTCTTTCTAATTTGTTTCAATAAAATTGTTCTGTACATTCTTTTTATTTTAATATTTGTGTCAGAAAGATGAGTTAAAAATAGACTTGCAAAATTTCTCACAAAAAAATACGAGTTTTTTTATTTCTTTTTACTTTTCTATAAAAATTTCATTTTTATGGTTTAATAAAAATTAACTTGTTTGCGCGCGCGCGCGCGCGCATTAAAGAATTTAGCAAGTAATTTACACGATATTCTCTCTCTCTCTCTTTCTCTCTCTGTTAACGCTCAGCCAACCGCGTTTCAAACTGAACTTACGAACGAGAACTGCATTGTTGTTTCCACTTTGGATCGGTTCGGGTCCTTTGCAGACTCTTGACTCGGACGAAACATTGAAGTCGTGCCGATCAAATCGGTCGCTACCAGTTGCGATGTTCGAGCACCATCAAGAAAGTAAAGTACGCGCGCTTAGAATTCATAAGTGAAAAGTTCCTCGATGGAGTGTATTTAACTGTCAAGTGTGAGAACAGCCTTTTTTTTTTTTTGTTCTTTACACATGATCAGAAAAAATATATGCAAGTGATCGCGTAACAAGAGCAAGTACGAGTAATAAAAAAATATATTTAAAACAAAACTTGATATAAAATTCGGTTGTTATCGTGTCACAGTGAAGTTTTAGTTTTTATCTTATTTATTTATTTAAATTAATTCATCCCCAGTAAGAGGCAATATTTTTTTGATACACGAACGTACGATTATGTGTAGAAAGAACAAACAGATTGTTTACAGTTTTGTAATTGTACTTTTATATATTTTCATTTTTTTTTTTTTTATTTATTTTCAACCCTGCTAATCTGTCTTTCGATTAACCTTCGAAGCGAGTCACCCCTAAAGTTCAGTGAAACTATTGCTCCTTCTTTATATACTATGCCCGCCATTTACAGTTTGGCGTGCCACTTGACAGGACGTACGGCGTCACGCGGTAATCAAAGTGCCATTATCCATGGGAAATTGTAACCCCCCAATGTCCCTTACTCTCTGTTCTCGAGGAGGGGAGAATATTCGTGCAGACTCTACCCCTTTCGATATACCTCTTCGTCTCTCTCGATCGCGCGCATGATGAAGGGTTTAGACACAGGATGGTCATTATGTAAACCTCCTCACCTCCTCCTCATTGTATAACGGAAGTTACGAAACGGCAGTGGATGAAATCAGAGTCAACCGCTGCAAAATGGCCGCTACTTGTCGCGGATAATTCGATGTGCTCTGTATACAATTCACAACTCTATGCGATCACTCTCAGAAGAATTCAACAGCAGTTTCGTTTTGTCGTTCGAACCAATATACTTTACAAAACATTTACAAATAAAAGATATACAAAAACCGTGAAACAGATGCATTTAAATTTAATTTTTTTTTTTTTTTTTTTTTCATTAATCTGTCACGAGTGTAGAAACATATAAAAAAAAAAAAAAATTATTTTTTGATCTCGCATGCAGAAGCAAAAAGAGAATTCCTAGTTAACTATATAGACGTAAACTTCCTGTTGGCAAAAACGCGAGTTTTCCAAGTTTTTAACACCATAAATTCAGTCGCCGCGCCGGCGCTTTTCCTCGGTTGACTTCGCGGCTTTGCCAATGGCGTAGGAGAAGATTAGGTGGGCTCAGGGGTTGGTACGGTGGGCACGAATCCCAGCCCATGCATACCAATCGGGTGACAACCTAACAACGGTTAACCGCAACCAGTCGACCCGCCGCTAATCAAGAAATCACGGTGTGAGATAATCCTCCAGAGAGGTTGCAAGCTGAGTTGGACTGGGTCTCATAACGCGTATCCGCAATCTCGGATCTTTTCACACGTCGCCCGTTTTGCCAGATGACACGAATTTTGCCACTATTAGGGGCGTGGCGCTCGAAAATAAATTGCTACATGTGTGAAACTAAAAAAATAGCTCATACTTATTCAAGTACGCAATTAGATATTAATTCATCATAAACGTGAGATGATTACTTTTATATATTCTGAGAAGATAAAAGAGAAAGAGAGAGAGAGAGAGAGAGAGAGAAAAAAAACGCACATATGTGTACATGTGTGTGTGTGTGTGTACTAATGTTATTAAAATATCGAAAAATTAAGTGTTGTCACTTATTTAAACAAAGATTATTTTTTATCATCGCTCATAAATACAATATATTGTCTAATTAATATAAATCGGTAAAATTTAATAGATGTGATTTTCTTACACAATTCTACATAATTTAATAAAAACTTAATTCATAATTTAAATAATTTAGAAACCAAACTGATATAATATTTGCGTAAAACATTTTTATTTTACACAGAATTGTTTTATCGGTTTTCACTCACATTGAATACATATCCGCCCGTTTACACATGGGATTGCTGAAAACTACCGTAAGCGACGTTGCGATAATCACGGGGGTTAAATATCAAGGGGTTAATAGCGACTCAATGAAGCGGCGAGCGCAATCAATGCGTTATAACATGTGTGTTAGTAGGAGCTTGAACATATCAACGATAATTCCAAAAGACGGATGAGCTTTAAGTAGAAAAATCATCAGTTTTTCTTTTTCTATTTCTGTTAATTTATTTTACGATATTAGAAATTATTGTTAGATTATTATTTAAAAAACGAAAAAATAGTTCTTGTGTAAAAAAAAGTACTTGTGTAATAAATATTTTTTCGATTTTAAATAATAATCTAATAAAAAATTTCTCTCTGTTTTGATCGTAAATCTGCAGAGAAAACATTGTATAAAGCTCTAGAAAAGCTTTCGAACAAACAAGTTATCCGATTCGACTATACACAAACCACGAAAAACAAATAAGAAACGAACAGAAACTGTTGAGAGGCACAGGAAAGAAGGACGTTTGCCCACGCTTACCTCCTGTTTTAAGGTTCTTGCAGTATCTCGGAAGTATGAAATCTAATTTAACCGCCGGTCCGATAACGCGACTCCTCCTTTCGCTTGAAATTCCCTTCTGCGGATCCTTCCGCGTAAATCGAACTGATGTAAGAAGTTCGATAACTTTTGAACACAAGCAAATTTTCAAAGCCATTTGGGACACGGATTTGAATGGCCAAATGTATTGTCGGAGAAAAATTGAAAAGTTCAATTTCAGACAGATTTTTATACAAATTACGCAACTTCTCTTCCATAAAAATAACTTGTTTCATATTTTCGCAACAAATGCAAAGAAATTTGACGTTATTACGCTCTTAGAATAAGTTTTTTAATCAAAGAGAATGAAATCTAATTAAATTAAAAAAAAAAAAAAAAAACTCGACGAACAGTATAAAGAATATTGCGTCCTTGGTGATTGCGAGTCGAAGAAAAAAAAAAGAAAGAGAAAAGGCGCTAGGCGCACACCGACAAAAGTTTTCGCCATTCCGGATACAGGGAAGTTTCACCGTATTTGCGCATCCGGTATCATAAATCTTTGACTCTTCCCGCCTTCTGGTACCCGGTGGCCAAGAACTCACATTCGAGCCCTACGTCCATCCGAAGAATAAATTTACATTGCTATCGCGTCTTTTTGTTAACTTCGTCTTCTTACTTAAGAGTTTTCTCCAGTAAGAAATTCTTCGAGATAATAATGAGAAAAGATTTATTTGTCTATTCGGCTCGATGGACAAGAGATATCAGCGACTTGTTTGTAAGTGTTCACTAGCAACGGTGATTTTGGTTATCTGGACTTCTTCTTTAAATTGCTCGCGCTGTTATACGCGTCTGCAACTTGCGCGTGTTACGTTTTCAAAAATAAATGTTCTCTTATCTCGCTAAATTTTAAGTGTTCAATTTTCACAAATTATTTTGTACCTCAAGACGCGAAAACTTCACCAACAACAAACGTGCAATAATTTTTCTTATCCCGCCCGGCAAAAGAAACTGGCTATTATCGTTCAATTCATTTATAATCTAAGCTACAGCAAGAGAATCATGATTCTTTCACAGTTCTCCCTTCGCTCGCCCAATTCATCGCTATCAGCGTCCGGTTTTTATAGATTATTGATGATCGAGGCGTTTCGACGCACAAAAGACCGGCATAATAACACAATTAGCGGCGCGTTGACAAATTGAATCAATCCCGAGTGTATTCTTCTCAGCGTTGCCTCTCAATATCTTTCTCCCTTTTCCCCTTCCTATAAATATTTCATGCTCGTTGTCCTCACACATCCGTGGAAAATCGAATGTCGACTGATCTTTCTTTACGTAGCTTATACTACGCACCTCTTCTCAAAAATTCTTGAGGGCGAAAATGATGAAAAACCGATAATCTTTCATCAATCAGTATTAGACTCGCGCCGTTTCAAAAAAAAAAAAAAAAAAAAAAAAAAAAAAAGTTGCGCGAGCTTATGAATTTAACACGTCGTCGTCAGAACCTCCGTGTGCGCGTGAAAACGTGCGATATAAAAATTATAATAGATTTATATTCTATATAATCCGACAATTGATGAGAAAGGGAAGAAACTTCTCGCGTTAAAGTAATTTCGCAGTGAACCACATATTTCTAAGAAAAAGAGACATTATATACTATTTCTTTTTTACATTATAGCGATGCGAGAAATTAATTTGGCGGATTTGGTGATTGTGGAAATATTCATCGGTGAAGTTTTGTCTTTGGATTATCTCTCGTTGTGTCTCGCCGCTTGTTACGCAGCGACGCAAACGACGTCGCCCGACGATAAAAGAAAAAAAAAAAAAAAAAGCGGTCCAGGATACGAAGCTGCCGGGCGTAATTTGTGCCCGACGATGTCGCACAGAAACTCTTAACTTCCGTCCATATCGGAAACGGCGTGAAAATGGCAAACGCTATTAGAGAGGCGATTGTGTGTACAGCCACGGATTGGTTGCGATGCAATTACGTACGGCAGAGTGGGTGGTCGGGCGAAGGTGTTAAATTCTCTGGATGTGTTCGGCGAGGGGGTTTGCGAGAGATAGAGAACGAGAGAGAGTCGAGCCCATTCTGGGCGGTAGCCGACACAAATCCGATCGTATTTTCATCGACGCCAAATTGGCAATATCCTCGCCGGTGACGATTCCTGAATTATGCATCAGCCTCGGGGACAGTCGCTTCGAAGTTTATCCATCCCGCTTGTTTCCACCGAGAAGCCCGACCCGCTCGGTTCTCTTTCACGTGGAGAGTTATTCTCCCTTCCTCTACCTCCTCCTACTCGCGCCCTCGCCCTCTGGCTCTCGCGTCCTTCTCCTCCTCCCGTCTCCGCAACCTCTCTCGTCGAAACGTGGCACGTCTAGTCTCTCTCGCCGAATTGCGCTCCTTCCCCTTTTCGGGTTCCTACCCTTCGTATCCTTTCTCGGCTAGAACGTCACTTATTGGCCGAGCGAGAGAGGAAAAAGAAACGATATCTACGAATCCGACCATCACGGTGAACGCCCACTATATAATATCTTGATGATGTCGTGATGTCTTGTACTATAGTAAAAATCTGTCACGAGAAGAAAAAATGTCGAGAATTTTCTTTCTGCGTGCACACAAGAAATAGGTCTCTCGTTAAAAAGTAATTTTGATCGACTTTAATATCAGAAAGCGCGTTGGGCAAAAAAGCCCAAGGATATATTATAACATAGACATATACGAAAGATGTTGAGCGAGAAAAAAATAATAATATCCGCAAATCCGAGCAATCATAACGAAACCCACGTGATAAGTGTTCGTGTTACGGTAAAACTCCAGTAATTTCGAGCGGGGAACCGATTCCTAAAAAAGTCAAAATTATTTTCTTCCTCTTCCAGTTGGCGACCGACTGTGGCGAGAGACGAAAGATACAATATATATGTATATATATATATTCCTCTTTCTCTTAGACGCATTTGTCCCCTCTCTGAGAGTGGGGACAAATGCGCATCCTACGAGTTGCGCACTCAAGAATATCAGAAAATCGATAGTGGGGGAGATACTGTGGTCCGAGGAGAAGTCAAAATTGTGATGCTCGAAATTACTTGCAGTTCCACTGTATCTCAGACCGGGGAAAACTGTCGCGAGATCCTCCAGAAATACAAGGTCGCTTATTGAAAGTGATTTAAACTATCGGGAAGCATGGTGAATTAAAAAAAAAACAAACAAAAAAGAGCATATGCGAAAATTACTTCAGCTCTTGAGAACGCGTAGGCGCTTGAAAGACAAACAATGGGAAGAAGCGTCGATCCTTCAAGAAGGTCGATCCTCTCGAGGATCGTTATTCCCAGTAACAAGAGATATAAGGAAGTCTTTGCGCTGTACGGCCAAACTGTTTTCGTTCCAAACATCTTTTGTATATAATTGCCAATATTATTATAACAAAGTGTTTTTGATCTCTCGTGACTGCGCTCTACCGACAGGCACGCGTACATCTGCACGTGGCAGCTTATATATGCGGCTTATAACGTCAGAGATAAAAGTGGTATAACTACTTATTGTGTACACAGACAATTGACACGCATCAAATCAAACAACGAAAACTGATTCCAGTAGAAATCGATTTTCAACATGACCTGCTCTTCTTTCTATTATTCGGAAGCAAGGAGATATAAATCGTTCACCGAACAGAGGCGCAGAAACAGAGATAAATCGGAATCCTAAGAAGATACGGAAGCAATTACTTCCGAATTAGTTTAGTAATTAAAGAAAGTCAAGGTAAGTGATGAACAAGGTTTATTGTGTAACAAGATGCAGATACAAGTGGGATACAAGTGTGTGTGTATTAATTTTTAATATAAAATTGTTTTAAGCAGCAAGAGATAAAATTATACACAGAGTTCAGTACCTTAAAGAATTTAGTTATATTTTTTTATTTTAGAAAAAAAAGTTTAGATGGTAAAATTTCTTTGATTATTTTTATATCGATTAGTTCTCGTTATGTTCATTAGTTTTCAG
>QVOB01014753.1:0-10026 GCA_014839585.1 Pseudomyrmex concolor
TGTTCTTCTAATTATTTAATATGTTATTTTATTTTTACAGTACAGTTAAAATGAAAATAACAAATATAAATGTAAAGTGTCACTTCCTTTACATTACTAGTTTGTCAATAAGTAACACATGACGAAGGAGTTACTTTAACCATTTTTACATGTCCCAAAAGGTCCACTCAAATTAAAATTAACATTTTATTTTTTACTGTGTAGCAGAATTTTGAATATGTTGACGTTTACAAGTTGCCGTTTAGTGAACGACATATGCGGACTGTCGAGATTAAATGTCCACACAGAATTTTGACGCGGCTATACGCATGAGAACCTGACTGAAAAGAATGATCCACGCTATACGGAAGGCTGTATTTATGCAACCCTTCCTTTGTTCGGCTAAAAAAAAAGAGCACCCGCAGCGTCTGCGTTTTGCCAACGCCGAAGCGAGAAAGAAAAACATTGAGGGATGCCGGTCAAATAGTTTCTCGTGTTGACGTATACCATAAGCTTGCTCCGAATGCATCGCGAGAAAAAAAATTGTTTTTGTTACGCACTCTTTTGTCAGGTCAGATCTTACTCATTTAATTAGTTGAAGCTAGAAGCTTTTAAAAGTGATCGCTTAATGATTCACGCGCGTGACTAACTCGATTCATCAAGCCGCTTTTTATCGGGGGTTACGAGGCGCACTTTGCCACCTGTGTCAGTTCTTTTGCATAATCTCTATCGCGCCAACGATAATCACGTCTATCTGGTTGAAAGGAATCGAACTGACGCGAAATAAAAATTAGATCGAATCGCGCGACGGCGCCAAGCCGTATAACGTTAATTTCTACGTAATTCTAAACTCAATTATCCGAGAATTCGTGCAAAGTTAATTGAGTTTTTTTACGCAAATGCACGAGTCGGAATAAAAAGTTCGCTTCATTTGCGATGAAAATCTGCAAAAACAAACAAATCTAAATAAATAGAAGCTTAAATAGAAAAAATATGTAAACAATATCAAATCGTCGTATTCTAGTTTTTTCAGTGGAAAAAAATATGCTATTCTACTTCGCGCGTGAAGAGAAATAATTATTCCAAAAAACAAAAAAAACAAAAAAAAACAAAAAAAGGCCTGCAACACAGCAGAACGCATTAATTGCTTTCGACGACACGTCACACTTTTTTGAGTCTATTCTTAATGATGGGTCTCTAGTTTGAATTTTAAATTGCGCACAAGGGCTACATATATTTGCCAGCTTCTGCGTTTTCCTGGCGCACGTACGCGAGGTACACGTACGTCGTGACGTAAAGTAGCCTTATATAAATATCGCGTCCGACCGAGCGTGTTTTGCGGAGGGTTAAAACCGCTTTGTGGACACGTGCCGTTTCAAAAAGAGGTAAGGTATCGTTACGGTTACGTGGTTCCCGTTTTTTGCATTACTGTTATCGCTCTGACAATGAATTAAATTGTATGTGCGCTGCTCGACTACACGAAGATGTTACATGCTTATAACGTCACTTAGAATGTAAATTAACATCCTGCGAGCATCTGTGATAAAACGTCTGGTAAGCTGTATTTTACAAATAACAATTATCAGAACATGTACATTTGAGATCACTGTTACATAAAAACACAGATCTCAACTTTTGCATCGGAATGTACGAGTGTTGGTAAATCTTTAATTCAATTACAAGAGTAAGCTGATAAGCGGCGGCACGTTCTACGGGCAGGGCAGCTATGTAAGTATTGTACTCGCGTGTAGGGGCAACGTTTCGTCGAAGCGCGAATAATGCGATTTAGTTAATCATGTGTGAACGGAACACGCGCGAGGAAGTGCACGTTAGTGTCATCCCAAGTTTCAGGTTCGAGTGATACCTAAGTAAACAAAAGACGAGAGATAAAATAATCTCTTTCGTTTTACTCAAACGTGTCAAAACAAGATAACTTAAAACAAACACGTCTTCAGATATTTTAGTATATTATGATATAATAGAACAACTATAAAAAAAAATCGTCTATTCATCATCAGACACGTTTATCAATAGTAAACGAAACGCACAAAAAAATCGAAGTCAGTGTCTTTCTCTACACGAAAATTTAACTGAAGTTCAAAGTGAAATTAGAAACTGCTGAGATACAATCTGAGCGACATCAAATATTATCGGTCACATCGCGAAGTAGATCAATTTCTGTCAAGTCCGTGACGAGAAGGGCGAGCGGGCTTTTTCGTTCAAAATAACGAGAATAATTACTAGGCAATCCACGCGCGAATGAAGAACGACTCTTGGGAAATGAAAGGCCACGCGTCTCGGGCGGTCGTATTAAAACGGCAGCGACGGGCGGTCTTTTCTCTTAGGGCGCCGACGGAAACGATTGATTAATGAGGAACGTGCGTGTATGATGCGACAATTACGCCACGCCAGACGCGCCAATCGCCCACGCACGCCACGCACGCACGCACGCATGATCGTGCACGTCTAGATGTCAACGGACGTGCGTGTGCATGTGAAAACGCCGCGCAGGGGGGTGTGAAAATAGCGTGGCGACTCACGCGTGATGGAAGTCTCGTCATTCACGAGCGCGCGCGAATTCGCGTGAGCGAAAAATCGTCAGAAATTGCATCAAAAAACATGTTTCATATGTAATGCAAAAAAATAATATTTTAAAATCTCTAAATTGAGTTGTAAACGTGACGCAAACGATGAACGAAAGAGATGCTGGTAATTTCGAACACATCTTGTGTGTGTTGCAACAGAACATATGTAACGTGCGGAGAATTAAATCGCTTCGAGAATAGGGGCGATGGATCTTTTTAAAAAGACGCTTCGAAAACGTAACCCAGCTTTAAATTAGCTCGGCATTGTGCGTCGAGCATGGGTATCTCTCGCGATAACAAGGATCTCGGAATAATTCAAACGGACGGAAGAGAGAAACATCCTGTCACGACGCGCCGGCACCTTCTGCTCGCGACAGGAGAGACGGTCCTTCTCGTGATTACGGCGCGTGAAGGAGGACAGATGATGGCACACACGACCCCCCGGAAATTTCGGCACGGGACTGGACGAAGGGCTACGGGATATATTTGCATAATTCAATTCCCGCCGAGCGGCAGGCGCGACGGAAGCTTGAATTGATGCTTATCCTGAGCCGCCTGATCGTGCGAGTCCACGTCGAAAGCATCAGATCCCCCCTTTTGCTTCCGTTTTCCCTTCGCACATTTGTCCGGGGTTTCTGAAGAAATCGACGGTAAACGTGTAGAAAACAGACGGTTGAAGAATATTCTTTAAAAACATTTATCTCATAGGTGTAATTAAGAATGTATATCAATTCTCAAATTAATTTTTATGAGAATGTTTTTTCCTCTGGAATATGATGTGTCTAAATCAGCGCAAGAATGAGTGAAATGGTCACGTGATGATCTGATGAAAGCAATAGGATCAGGCGAGAGTCCAAATGGGACAAACAGATTACTTGATTAGCTAAACAAATCGCCAACGAACAATGCCGACAAGCAAATCGTTGCTAACCGTTCATTCAGTCGATGTTGCACAAATATTATGTGGCAAATATATCAACAACGTAATCTGCTCTCCTAACGTCAAAAGATAATATCGCTCATAGCAATACATATAAGTAAGCATAATGTGAAACCGTGGTCAAATGTTAAACGTCTCATAAACATATTTTAATAAACATACATTACTTTTCGGAAAGAAAAAGCAAATATAAATTCTTTTCGAAGAAGAAACGAAAACCGAAGAATGATATAATAAAGAAATATCGTTCTAAAGATAACTTTACAGTCTGTCTCCCCGCCGACTTCAGGTGAACCGAATGTGTGAGTGCGCTGATTGTGAGTAACTCGAGAGCGCAACGTGAGTACAAGAATACCGTGTATAAGGGGAGATATGGAGTTACGAGTGTTCCAGGTAGTAACACATTTCTCTTCGTGCGAAGAGTCTCGAAGCAGAAAAGACTTCGAATGCCTAACTTTGCTGTAAACAAAGCGTTTGAACTAGTTTTCGAAATATCTCAAATGTCAATATTTTCTGGAGATTTTAATTTAACGAAACATTCGAAATACATGGTCAGAAATCATTTTTATATGTGATCCTCTCACTGCCAGTACAATATTAAAGATATACTTGTGTAAGTGTTCACGTTTCAACAGACTTAATTTCACAACAAAACTTTGAGTCTAAATAAATAAATTAATTAAAAAGATATTTAAAACGATTGTACAGACAAAAGAAGCTACAGTTAAATCAGCGGAATACTTTGTATGATCAGATCGCTAAGCACAACTGTGTGTTATCTCACGCGATACGAAACTCACAAGGTGCCAACAGGCACACCGCGACATCTGATCTTTTCGTGCCGTGCGCTGTATTTATTTGGAATATCTTGCACGCGAGACAGATTCTTCTTTGTGAGAGGATGGGTTCCGAAAAATGACGATCACTCTTTGAGACGTCGTTGTTGTGCGAATAAATATAAACGGATCTTTGTTCTCAACCCGAACAAAATTTCGAAGAGCGTGGAAAAATTCTAAATGTATATTGTAAATCTTTCACGCGCGCGCGTACGTTATCGAGCGGATAAAACAATTTGCGAATACTAATATCCGGTGCGTAATCGACCAAATACTGTTACGGATTCTTAAAACTCTCGAGATTAGAATTCCGCAGGGAATTCTACTTTGAAATGCAATTACTAGCTTGTACAAAGTTTGAAGACACCGTCGAGGCCCTCGGAGCGTCACTTTTCGTCGGTAATGAAAGAGCGGATCGAAGCTTTGCCAATGAGTGCACTCGCTGCGAAAGTGCCTTTAACAAGGCACCGTTGAATCGACACAGGCCTACGACGACGGCGCGTCGCACATAAAGCACCGTGTACTTAATCTGAATTTATGACACGAGGGGACACGCTCTCTCGTGTCTTACATGTACAATCTCATGAAATCACTCATTGCGATTTCTTCGCAACGATGAGTCCACAATCATACACGAGATGACAAAGCTCAAAATTGATGGTATCGCTTGACATTTAAATTGTTCGCCATTCTAAACTCTTCGATAAATTGCACGTGTGATATCGCTCGATTTATATTAACGCATCAATTGTTCTTTATTGTTAAATAAATAGGCACAAATTTTTAAATGATTTACGTATATACTACTTACGTATATAGAATATGTTCTTTCTCAATCGAGATGTGCAACGCGCCACTATTATCTTAGAATAGAAATAACACGCAGGAAATTGACGTAAATTGTTTTACATATATTATTTTATATTAATATTAAATACATAAATATTTTTTGTAAAATACATATAGTTATTTTTGAAGAAGAGGGAAGTTTTTTTTTACGTTGACAATGTTATTAAAATTTTCCCATATCATGGCGAATGAGCATTAAGAATCACGCCACGTATGCGTTGAACGTGATTAGATGCCCTAGCCACCAATTCGTTCAACGGCCACTGATACCTCATAAATATGCATAGGTGCACTTCATATGTGCATCCTGCGCGTTGGTATAGGATGATATAGGAGGAAGGTCGGCCGAAAACGTGAAGGCCTTCAGGACGAATGGATAATCAGGAACCCTTTCGCTTTATCCGCGTTCGCTTGTCCCTCCCTCTTACTCGCAAGGGGTAATAAAAGTCCAAAGTTCTTCTCCCTTAGAGTGTTCCTGTGTTCGTGCTTACTTTTTAAACGAGAGTACATCGAGTACAAGAGACGTGAGGGAGAGAGGGAGAGGAAAAGAATGTCGGGCGTTTTGAGAATAAAGTATTTAGCAACATCGCCAATGTTCATTTTGTTTTGCGTACAAATTGCCATCTTGATATCACCTGATTTGCATACGAAATGATGTTGTGGCAGTTCCAGATAGACCAACTTTTAACTCGTGGAATTACTTGCCTTTACGGTAGATAAATACTCGGCTATATTTCTGCCGAGAGAGAACGCGAAAATTGTAGGAGTAATACGACTAATCGGTGTGTAAATGATATTTTAATTCAAAGCCGGATCGGAATATTTATTAACAATATTTGATATTCGAAAAACAAAATGCATATAATATTATCGATTAAAACTTTTTGTTTATTTATTTACAATATAATGTTGCACGAATGATACTTTGAGAAGCATACCTCTCCCCGAAAGCTATGCTTTTCTTCCGAGAGAATCTTCCGTCATGATTGAATTACGAATCGCCGAGTATCTCTCGACATGAGTAAATATTCATGGGGCAGATACTTAAGTCTCCATGATGTCTCGCGATAAGCAATGAAATGTAATTGTGATACTTTGACAAATGCATTGAGATAAAATCTTAGGCATTTTCGTAACAAGAGACTTTCGTAACAAGATAAGCGCCGCGAATCATTCGCAGCAATCGCAGTATCGGAACGTTTAATTTTACTTATCGGTTTTAGGAATTTTTACTTTAGAAGCTACCTTATCTTTAATTCTATTTCTCTAATCTTATTTTTATAACAAATCACATTTTTGTTATACACGTTTTTATCAGTGAGATATTGATACGTGAAAAACATCGATACGAAATGCTCGCACGCAAACACGAGAAACTTGCTCTCTCACGTAACGCACTGAAATTGCCGATCATTAAGAGCATCCGGTCTCTGAAACGCCGGACCGAGTTTACGAGACCAGTTTCTGCACCCGAATCAATTTGCAGGAGCCGTGTGGAGTGTCGTCGATCTTCTTGCTCGCTTTCCATCACTTATATCTCTTTCTCTCATACACACTCACACAGAAATAGCCAACAGTGGACGTATATCCATTGGCTGCGCTAATAATAGTAATTGTTGCGACAATAATAGTAATTATAAATTTTTTTAACCGCGAGAAAACTTATTAAACTTAAAGAGCAAACGGTAAAGTTGCACATCTACTTGCGGTAGATGCACAACTTAATTGTATGCTGCAAAGCTGAAAATAGTCCAACAAGAAACTTAAATGTTCCGAATGTGTTTGCGGAATTTTTTCACCGCGAAAGAGATATGTGAAATCGTACGTCAGTCTGTGTTTTAGCGATGTCGACGTAACGTGAATGGCCATTGACGTGCGGCAGTCACATCTGTGACTTCTCGTCGTGAAGATATGAAATATTGAATGACGAGAGGAAGCTAAACACTCTAAACTGAGTGGCAGAACGTAACATTTGGTTCGCACATGGTAAAAATGGACAGTTTCGATCATCGCGTCTATCTACGTTGCCTTAAATGCACATTACTAACGTCTGTTTTAGTTTTCGCCTTACGTTTTTGCTGCGGAATTTAATCACAGCGAGTCTTTTCGCGCTCTTTTTTTTGTAGACCAAGAGATAACAGATATTTTTTATTTCCACTTGTTTTCAAGGGAAAGAATAGCAAGGGATTTTGAAGTGATGTTTTACTAGCTCTGAACCGTGAAAATCCGTTCTTTTCCGCAAAAAGTCACAATAAAACCTACAAATTTAGTTGTATTCAGCAACTATATACGTGGGTATTGTCAGGTAACTTTTTCTCGTTGGAAATTTCGCTCGATGTGGGACACGATGATGACCCGGACACAAAAAGAAAGAAAAGAGAACTCGGATCAAGGACAATGAGCTTCTCCTTAGATTTTTTGAGAGCTCGGTTTCGCCACAGCTAAACTGCTATTCACATTGTAAAAAAAGTAAAAATAGTTACGCGGTGCTTTTTTTAAAGTCAAAATTGTGTTTCGTCGCTTATGATATTTTTTCGTGTAAAACTCGATCGATATCCGCAAAATATCTCGTTTTATATGTTTACACAACGGAGATTTATCTCTTTTATAATTATATACTGAGTTCCGAGTTTTCTCCCGTTTATATGTATATATCGATATTCACTCGCTTCATTTACAATATTTTAATTGTGTCGTTATAAACAATATCTGTTTACCAAACGGATATGCGGTTCAACAGCAGAGATGGAATTACATTTTTTTTTTCGATACACAACAGAAAATATATTTCTGTTCTCTCTCCCTCTCTCCCGTCATGTATATCAAACGCATATCCCGTCGTTCAACGATCAACGACACTCGCAAATAACCGAGTAGAAAATGAAAACCCCACTGCCGGATGCATATTCCGCGTTCCCTTTTGTGTTTGCGCCCTCTCCCCTCTTTTCCTGCGCCCAGTCCACCATCAAATTATCGACGGCGCCCGGCATTCGTCCGCATAAAGATCGCGGGAGTCGTTAAAATGCATGGGAATCCTCTGTACGAGCGCGCTCGATATAATGCATGAGGATGACATATGCAACGGATAAGTTTTCATCTACCACGACGCTTCGAGGACGCTTTAATGAGTGAATCCTTTATATACACCTCGCACGATGTCTTTTTTAGAAGGAACATATTCAAGATTAAATAAAAAATGATTAAAACGTTTATTTGATACATCGTAATATAAAATACATTAAACATTCGCATTTTTTCTTTTCTAATTGGAAAATGAGATTTCCAAAGACGTAAACTTCAATCTCCGATATTTTTACACGATCTGACAAACTGCTCCGATTATCAGAACGGAGTGTCCGTGATATCTGGAAATGCGTGGAGGAATGCAAGGCGAACTGAAGCTGTGGCGATATTTTGCGGAGACGGAGAAAGCTTGAATGTCACTGAAGCATGTCGACCGTGTCGATTGAGAGGCGTCGGCTGTAAAATCAAGATGGATGTTCCATTAAAATCGCGTACTGCGAATCTGACGCGCTGCCTGTCGGGCTGTCACATCCCTACGAAGACACGCATAGGGATCGCATTCATAAGAATCGTTGCAGTGGTCATATGGCGATGATGCGCCATCGCCATATCGATTCCATGCCGTTTCCGTCGGCTTTTTATCTCCGTCAAGATCTCTCTTACCCTGTTACGGCGCGCGTTCTTTTTCTTCTCGCGTCCTATCCGCCCGCATTCCTTTGGTAACTCAATACGGTGCTAAACGACTTCATGTCAACTTTGTCTTTTGGTTTCCGAACTTTTCAATATCGATATATTGCGCGTTCTTTCTCCGCGTGTAAAAAAAGATAAAATTCTAGAGATCATTTAAAGATCATTTAAATTTTAAAATCAATGTATTCGCAACATTTGCAGGCGTAACACGTTTAATTGCTCGAAAGAGAAATAAATATCGAGGTGATTTATTTGAGATCGTGTTTTACGCGAATAAAGAAGAAAAAAGGAGTGATCTCAAGTGGCGCGTGTAGCTTTTACGAACTTCCCGTACGTGATTCGTTGCTCGAAGATCGAGAGCGCATCTCAGCTGCAAGAAATAGCCTCCGAATGGCAACAAACGAGCGGTCTGTTCAGAATTCCGTGAGTTTCTCGAGCGCGCGGAGGAGATGGAAGAAGTCCTGGTCCTCGTCTCAGGACCGCGACGAGGACCACGACGGACCGTTGTTAATTGAGCTTAATGCTTTTAACATGTACTAGACCGTCTCTGATTTCGAAGTGTGCGAGCTTTAAATGCGTTACTTGTTACGAATCTCTCTGAGGAAATCCCCATCGAACACAAGTGCAATGTGCAAACACAACTACTGCTAATTTAGAACGGCGTATTCGCGGAGGACATTTATTATTTTATAGGCTCGTTTCTTTCGTTTTTTGTACGACATCTTTTGTGCGGTAATACGACTCCGGTCACATACATTTATTAATTAAGTAATTAACGTCCCTCCGTTTTCTTTTTTCGTCTTTGGTCGTTTTTCCACATCAAAGTCAAACCGTTCTTGGCTTACTCATATTTAAATTTAATCACGTTTACTTAAGTTTGACATATCAAAATACCGTTTATTAATAACGTATAAAAATCGAGTAAACACGTTAATAAAAACAGTTTTCGAGAGTATTTCGAATATGATATTCTTTCCTTCTCTCTCTCTTTCTTTCAGACAATGTTTTGTGAGACTGAATTTAAATTTGCATAACATGTATAAATAATTGGCCATTAAACATCACGGCGTTGACTAACCAGAATTAAACGAACCGCAGGCATTTTCTGATAAAAGCAGATATC
>QVOB01014754.1:0-13435 GCA_014839585.1 Pseudomyrmex concolor
ATAATTAATTTGTCTTTAACATTGTAAATACTATTTGATAAATTAAGTTTACGATAGGTGCGGCTCATATACCGAAGTTACCCTATTTGCGTTAAAAAAACAATGTGTGTTACAAATATAGATTTTTGACACTCTTCGTACATCGAGTGAATTATATAAAACATCCCTTGCACACTCTTTTCAATATCGTTTTCCATTTTGTAAAATATTCCAGTTTTCAGGAATAATTTCCGTTTGTAAGGGATTGAGAGAGAAAAGGAGGAGAGAGAGGGAAAAACAAACTACATCAAATTTTCCTACATGGCAAACATTTGATATTTATGTGACGTTTCAGTCTCGAGTATTAATCTTCTCGTGCGCCTGGCACGTACGACTGATTACGACCTACGATGTTTCCACGACTCCGTATGTACACCCCTTCGTATATATATGTGCGAGCGTACGTATAAGAGTAATAGTCGGAAAACCAACGGACAGTCCCGAAAAAGTTTGCGAATTTTACGGCTAGGCGAGTTCGAGAATTACCGCGAGCAAATCGGATAACTTTCACGGTGCAGTAAGATGACTCAATCTTTTCTGTTGAAGAGGCGATCGATACGATAAGGAAACGAGACACTCTTGAAAAAGAAAAAAAGTTCGAGCTCGTTATTTCACTCACACGCGTATGTAATTACCTCTGGCGCGTCGTTTTAAGAGTTCGAACTGATCTTTTTTTTTTTTTTTTTTTTTTAACAAAGTGTGTTTCTTTCGATCGAATTTTTTTCTACTTTCGGCGAAGTTAATTCACGTTGTTAAAAAGTTATCGATTCATCAACAGCTTGATGAGAGCGGCGATTTTATCGCGCCCGGTTCCTGTTTTCATCTCACGTTCGCGTTTCTTCTTACGCACGTAATTTTTTTTTTTTTTTTTTTTGACGCGCGAGACAACAGATGCATGCGAGCGTTAAACCAACGAAATCATTGACGTAACCACGCGGGTTTTTGGACGAAAAACACGCCGTAAATACATTTTACAACGTTATTCGGACCGATGCGTCCAATCCACTTGCGTTTCTAGGTCGGACCTAAAAAAATATGGCAAACAATCGGAACAGTTGGGCAACAACTGCGCAATAAAAAAAAAAAGAACCAATTCAATCCCCGTTCATTAACGATGATTTCAGGCGCAACTGCATCTCGTTTATATCTCATGTAAATTTTGCGTTTTACATACATGTATGCAAATCATTTTTGCGCGGCACGTACATCATAATTTTTCTTACTAAAAATTTGAGTTTTCCTAGCATTAGCCTTATTTATTGCATTTTATAGTCTTTCGTTGTTACATCGGGACGGAGAAAAAAAAGAACGAAGCAAAAATCTTATAGGTATCGCAAGTTCACGGCATGTGTTTGTCTGCCTGTTAATGAGAGGCTTTTAGAAGTTCGGCGCGCGTTTCCGATTAACCTGTTATTAGCGCAGTAATTATCCACGTTCCGTATCAAACGATGCGGGTCGGATAAATGCGCTAGGAAAATTAATCGACAGGAACGATTAAATATCTGTTGACAGCAATCGGTAATCACACGGCCCGGCACAGCTGATGATCATAGTTCATCATCAGGCGTGTACTTGCGTAGACTCGATTACAGGCCGTGGTAACCGGAACCACTCTCCGCACGGCCGAACCGTTCTCTGGCCTGGAAATGATTATCCACATCGAACAAAGGTGCAAACTCACAGAGTCATACTCTGACGGCGTGCGGGTCCGCATTTAACGGTTTCGCGAGCAAACCAAAGCAAATAAGCACGCCGCGAAATCGCGCCCCGTTCGTTATCGCATCTTCCGGCGGACTGAAAATTATACCTGCAGTTGTCGCTCTGTGAGAATTGAATTGCCGCTTACACCTTGTCATTAAAGTTGTCATTGAAATCTGAAATAAAAAAGAAATTCTGGAAGTAATTTAGTAGTCAAAAATCTGAGAACAATATACAGCTACTTACAATTAGTGAACTTTTTAATTATTTTCAATATTTCCGATAAACAGATATAATATGTCGAGAAAAAAACAGGTTTTTTTTACAAGATCTGTATATCATCAACAATAGCACGAATGAGATAAGGCGACGTGATAAAATAATGGCGGGTCAAAACTTCAGAACGTGACTGGATATCGGATTTAACGTCACGTTTGACATCGTGTGCGTTGTCATGTCAGTGCAATATCGAAAGATCCGTCGACGAGATCAAAAAACATTCGATCGACATTGCACAGAGAAACGCAGTCGTACAAAATCAAAGTTATGTTTTATTTGATCAACGCAATGTGGCGGAAACATCTTTTTGCAAGAGATAATATCATATTCCAACACAAGAGAAAAGAAAAATATTGAAGTATTTGTCGTTGAGAAATGCCAAAATTAAATCTCAAATTAGAATAATACTCGAGGAATTGAAGTTTGCAGCGCGTTGTAACATAAATTGCATTCGAATTATGATAAAAAGGTCGAAATCGGTCGAAATGTGCATCCGACCGGCCTTCATCGCATCTCGTCATGCAACGCCGCTATCTACGAATCCAGCAGTTGCACGGCGGCGAGGGTGAGGGAGAGAGGGTGGCGGCGACTACAACCCTCGCTATGCGCGCTATTTGTTATTTTGCTCTTTCGGCGACGCGTTCATTAATCAAACGCCCTCTCCTCGTCGTTCGTCCTCGGCATTTTTCAAACCCGCGACAACGTACGACATGCCGCGACTGGCGGCCGCTCCACTTTTTTTCCACCCCCCTCCGCTTTTGACCTTTCTTTTGTCCCACGATCCACCTTTCTGGTTGTGCACTTCGTGCACAAACGCTTCGACGACGAGAACGGTTCGAGAGGGTTTTGTCAAAGATATACTTCTGAAGAAGATTGGCTTCTTTGAAGAAATTTAGTATCGATACGTTACGTGCGTAGCGCAAATATTGTCTTACAAGGAAATGACTTTTATTGAATCTCTATTTTGAATATACATGATAGCAATATATGTATATGTTGGACGAGTAAGGTCTTGGTACTCGATCGATCTAAACACTCTTTGAAAATGAATATTCTCTCAGGTGTTTTTTCTTTACTCTAATATCTGCACCTCTTTTCTTTACTTTCATTAATTTATATGTCAAACTAAATTTCGTTAAAATTTTTATTTCAGACCAGATTTTTCTCTCAATATTGTGATGTAAAATGCAAATTAAAAGAGACCTTAAAAGATATGAATTGTCTCGGTGATAATAAATAATATTTAATTAATAATAGTGAATATTATTTAATTTTATATTTAAATTTTATATTAAATTTTTATATTAAATCAAAATCATTTTTGTCTATTTGTTGCATGACATTTCAGCAATTTAGTATGAAGTTAACGTAGCATATGCTAATAATTCTGACTAATATTAACAAGAATCTCAATTTATTCACCTTAATATCAAAAGTCAAATATGAAGACAGAAAGCCAACACAGTCAGAGGAGAGCCAAATAAATAACTTAATGAGTGTCAATAATATATGTTGTTTGATAATATATAAACGTTTCATGTCAGGGTTTCTATGTGAATTTGTTTAAACCATAAATTATAATTTATACACAAATGTCAAATTTAAGTCAAAGTTTAAAAGTTAGAAGTAATTATTCTGTTTATCATATAAAATTAATCTGAAAAATTTATAAGCGGTCAAATATGACGGTTAAACGTCAATATTAAAATAATAATAAAAAGTCGAATGATTGAGTAATTAAACACAAAAAATTAAATAAATATTACAACACTCACCGTTCAGTTATCAAACTGAAACAATTAAATATCACTTACTTCAACCAACGGCTCATAGCTTTTCAGATCTACTTTAATTTGATGTAAAATGGTTTTCGAGTGCGCAGTGCGAATAGTGATCAAGGAATCAGTTAAAGTACGGTTGAAGTTAACTGATATTGGCAAAACCGCCACTTACAGCAATGGATTAAACGAGTTTTGAGGTTACACTCTTGGCTTGCTTTTTTCCGCTTCTTCATGGTGGTATTCTCGAATTGCGAGATGCAGCGCCGGCGCTGCATCTAGTGAAAAGTTAATTTCAACCGATGAACGCGACGACGAGGACCGACCAAACCGGTAAAACCATTCGGCTTTTTCGCATTTTCGTCAAGTTGATCCGCGTCGGGCGTCATTATCCGGCACACTGCACCTGACGCACCGTCGTCCTTTTTTTTTCGACAGTCCGTCCAATTCTTCGACCGGGAAATTTCAGCATAAATCCCCCCCAATTCCACTTCGATCGAGCTCGTCGTTTAAATTCGAATTTCGGCGTCGCGTCGGTCCGCTAATCGTTAAATGAGGTTCCAGACACCCCCGTGATCGCTGGGATAGGAATACCATTATGGGATGTCCATCTTTTTACTTGTCTTCATCACTCGTTTTTTTGTTTTTCTTTACATCTCGCAATTTTCTGTTCTTTTCTCTCTCTCTCTCTCTCTCTCTCTTTTCTTCATATGATTATATGCATTTTTTAATTATTTATTTGCACTTTAGAAAATATCTCATTCATTTTTTTATTTATAAAAAGATCATTTTTTGCTATATCAGATGTTCTTATTGCAGTTTCTTTTGTCATATTGTTTTTGTTATATATATTTATTATGTGTATCTTATATGCAAGAATTACGTGTATAGATATCGCGGATGAGCAAACTAGTTGATATCGGACAAAGTACCGGGAATCAGACGCAAAATCCACTTCGAAGTGAATTTCAGATACTTGCGCTGGCCGCAACTGACCGACCTGTTACCGCTCCGCTTTAGGAGACGCGCAAAAGCACTTCCGGTTCGGAAGAGAACACGGTCGCACAAATTAATTCGGTTTAATACTGCACGCAAAAATACGACAAGTCGTATTAAAGTATATACAAATTTATAATTATACAAATTTTGCTGCCGTTTACCGTCGCGGCTAATGATACGCACCAGCTCAGTGTTGGCGTCCACTCTTTTTTTTTTTTTTTTGCGGACAAAAATCTCTTTCGCTGCCGCGAGAGAAAAGTTTTTTAGCTTTCTTCCGAGTGTTTTAAAAGTGATAATGCAAATTTTCATATTTGCAAACACAATTTCTCTTCCTCCAGTCGATATTGATTGATACGCACATGTATTAATCCGATCATTAATTATGAAAAAAACGATAATTCATCGCGCAATATAAAATATTCCATATTGGGATTTAATTTTGCGACAACGTGGTATAGGGATAGTGTAGTAAAATTTACATGTCACAAATTGAAATTAATTATCTCTCAGACATGTATAAAAATACATCAAAATTGCGAATGTTGCGAATTGCGCGATTGTGGACTTTTAAAGGAAACAATAAAACATTATAAACTTTATTTAATTTCGAACATCAGTTGCATTATGTGTGTAAGAACGACGGATTTTCGCCGGACTTATTGGTAATGTTCTCTTTGTATCGTACCTCACTTCCACTACCGAACAGCGCCCGACATCGCTTCACAAAGGGAGAGAGCGTCGTCTATTCGACGACAAGCAAATAAAAAGCGGCAGGAAAATCTGTGCCTCTGAACAAGAATTCGATAACACGGTTTGTCGCTAAAGGATACTGACAACCGCCGGCAGGCTGCGCTTCTGCCGCGTCTGGCTATGCACCGATCGAATTCACTGTATCTGCGTCTGAAAAATCTGCGCGATTCGCATATTCGTGTGTGTTCATATTATACGTTGCATTTTGCGTTTTATTTCTTTGTTCATTTTTCTGTTCTATTTTTTCATTCCGAGAACTCGAAAACATTTAAGTTTTTGATCAGAATTCGTTCGTATGAAAACTCATTTGGAAAAATTGATCTATTTGAAAATATAAAAGTCTTTCTCACAATATCAAATACTTTGTTCAATATCAATAAATATATAAATATACGCGTATTTTTATTATTATATTTTCTCACTTAAAAACATCGATTAGCGAATGATTTTGCTTTAATAATTAGGAATCAGCACCGCGTTTTTCGTGGCGATTTTTTAAAAAAAGGCTAAAATGACGTAACGCTTTCGCGAGATGCTAATAATCATCTCCGAGCCGAACTTTGAGACGCGAAACTGTTGACTTTATTCGCTAAGCTGTCCCGGCTAATATTCCCAGTATTTCATACGTCGTCAAAATCGCGGCGTTATCTGTTATATACGGCGCGTTATTAAACGCTGTAGGCGTTTTCCGTGCACGGTGCAGTGCGTCAAAGATAATCAGGTCGCGTCGTGTTTTCGATAAACTTTACCTGTGACGCAATTATCCCGCATGGTTTTCGGTTTCGACAGCGCGGCACGACAGAGAAAGAGCGAATGGGGTAGTACGTAATCTATTTAACTATCAAGCGAGAATCCCCAACCGACGCGCGACGTTCGCAAATAAATAGCGAATGTTTCCGCTTCGTGTGTGGCGCGTGTTTGCTTAAATTTTACGCACATCGTGTATATCGCAATATCGTGTACGTGCATACCTATACACAAACACACAGTATCGAAAATTGGAATGTGAACAATCATGTGACGTAATGAAAATAATTAATCATTAGTAGAATAAATTTGTTTCTCACACGAATTGTTTTCCCATTGAGAAAATAATTACATTCGCGACGCAAAGATGCTTCTTCTCCGGAACACGACTGATTTAAGTCAGAGGAACTTGAAGGCGTGGCGTGTTCCAATTAAGTGAAGAATCTGTTATGCAAATCGAGCGCTATCGATTACACTTTCAACGAAGCGCCACATTGAATCCAAGCGACAAACACCCGAGAGAATAACGACGGACTCTCGTGTAGCTTTGTAACTTCTCTCTCTCTCTCTCTCTCTCTCTCTCTCTCTCTCTCTCTCTCTGATTTTATATCGCGAGAAACAAGCAAATAATTTTCATTACAATACTAAATAGTAAACGCGACTGAAGGTGTCACACATTTTAACGAGTCGGAGTATTTGTGTTACATTGCTGCAAATTGAATTGTTACGAAGACACCGCTCTCTGTGTTTCACTCAGTCAGCGATAACACGTTTGATTCAGTAGAAACTCAGGCTTGATGATTTCCTCGAACTTACTTGTTGGATATGCGCGCGTACATACGTATACGTGATAACCCTCCGGCCCTCCGTTTGACTATTGACTTTAATTAATCGTCAATTAGCGTTTACGTCAGCGAGGTGTGTGCGGCGAAGCAAGTCAAGTCGCCAAGCGGTCGCTTGTTGCATGTCAAAAAGCGGCGGTGCTTCGTCCACGCTTGAATTTCTCAAACGCAATTCGCGACACGAAGAGAAACATATTTATGTTGGGATATTGCCGTGTGCACGTGAAAACATAATAAATCAAACGGCGACGTTCCGCGCCACGCAGAGTCTCTCACAAAGAAAATCTTTGCTAACGGCGCCTTATTATCATTCCCTGTCATGCGACATGAATATAATAAACGAGAGCTTCATTGAACGCGTGCGCGCCGTTTCTCCCCCGCCGGCGCGTTGTATTTTCACCGGGAGAAATTCTATATCGGTTTTCCTTTGATATCACGCGAGACAGGAAATACCGCCGTCATTTTTATTACCGCAAATCTTTCTCTTTATTTATCCCTCATATCCGATTGTCGATATCGAGAGTAGGAGTTTTGTTCTCGCGCGATTATTTTAGTACGTAGAAAAAAAAAGTAGTACGAACGTAGACAACACGTGAACGTCAACACGAGCCTCTCACGCTTGTTTATATCACGATTTCGTTTTTCTGTTATTTTCAATAAATCCTCTAGAATAAACATCGCGCCTGTGTTTCTACATTTGACGTGTCTCTCATATTTTTAACGCGCATAACGATCTATTTGACGCTACAATATTTGATCAGTTAAACGAAAAATAATGCTAATGTACACGCGCGTATGTGCGCGCGCGTGCCTCTTGTGTGGGTGCGAGGGCGCGTTTTCTTTTTGAGAGAGGGGAATTGTTTTTTTTTTTTTATTTTTTTATACTCGCGTTCTCTCTCGAGCAACGAAATTGTAAATCGATACTCGACAGACGAGCTACGATATGTCGCTCGGCTTCTGACCGAAACGCGACGCGGCGCGGCCTTTACCAAAATCGACGGATAGCCGTATCCGGTTGTCGAAAGAGCTCCTGCAGTACACGATCTGCCAAAACGGCATAAGCTCCTCTCTCTATTTTTTTCCTCGTGAACACGAGCCCAGCTATCACTCGTGTTCGACGAGCTTCGAGCACGCGAACACAACTCCTCCGACCTTCTTTTTTTTTTTGTATTTACTCGCGCGCGTAAAAGTTTCGTTTATTAAATTAGAAAATTATTCAACGTTTACGCGTGGAAATTATTGCACGTATACGCGTGTAAGTACGTAACGATGTGTGTTTCTTTTTTTTTATTGTAAATACAAAGATCTATCAATTATACAAATGTCCTCTCACAGTTAGAAAAAAAAACATTTAATTTTATTCACACCACGATACCGACCACTTGCCCGATATGGTTTTAAATAAGTATTATTAAACAAGTTAATTAAAAATCTTCGTGGTATCGAAAACGCGCGTCCGAGAACGCGCGAGGCACGTGCGGCGGCGTGTTAACGAGATTTAAACTTTTTGATTTCAGTGCGAGAAGTTACGTTGTCTGAACTCAGGGACTCGATAGCGAGGTTACGAGACAGAGTGAAGCTCGTATGCAGGACGAGGGGCTCGCCACCCCCGAGAGTACACTGGCTGAAGAACGGTGTACCGCTGTACCCCCGAAGAGGCCTCAGGATTCAGCACAAACGGTGAGTCCCAATCGACTTTAACCGCGGGCGTCGGTGCCGACGCAGCTTTCGCTCCTCTCTTCCTCCCTCCTTATTCAACATCAGCTTTCGGCAACGACGTACTCGGTAATAACACGTCGGAGCAAACTACTCAGACAACGAGCAGTTAATTCTAAGGTATCCGCGGTGAGTGTGTTGTTACCCGTGAATTCGCGCAGCCCCACGTTCAACGCTCGTCTAAACTCGAAATGTTATTGATACACTACTGTGTGTGTTGTCTGTCCGTCTCGATGTTGTCAGATAGAACAAACTTAATAATACATTGATTTTGTAAGAAACCGAATTAACAATATTACATTAAATATAATGAGTGTTATTTGTTTTTCAACGAGCTCTTATGTTAACAACGTGCGAGGAAACTTTCTTCAGAAAAGCGTTAAGATACGAATCGTCACGGAAGTCTGCCGACAACTACGGAGTTGGAGGAGGAGGAAATGTGTGTCTTTCTCACAGTTCGATGGATTTTAACGAACTCTCGAACTCGGGTTACGAGTATATGCGACAACTTTGCTCGCGCGCGTCTAGCAACCTCGAAAACAGCGCGCGTCCAATTCCCGCGCACTTATATAGTTGGATACAAATGTAAAAAGCAGTCATCATGAAAATTGCTTATATACGCGTCTCTTCTCGTCGGAGAAACTTCGCGCGACGCGAGACAATTATACGGCACACGTTTTCTCTGCGTTGACATGCGTGAACGAACTGCGAAGTCTCGATCTAAATTCAAGTGTCTTCCTATATTCTAATTGTGTTGCATCGCATAAAATAATATTGTTTCGTAGATGATACAACAACATATAAAATATATGAAAATCAAAAGATGATTTTAAAATCGATTTTCACAATAATCTTTCAACTTTCTTCCGAATTTTTTTGACATTTTTTCCCGGGTGTTTTTTTTTCTATTTTTAATTATCTAAAAATACAAAAGGATTTGACGGTCCCATATATACTAATTTTTTTTCGCGAAAGCAAACTCGCAAATTCGCCATTAATTATTAAAAGTAAAGCGAAAATTGCATCGCTTAATGCGTCGATAAAGTTGCATCGAGATGAATCGGAGCTTTTTGGTTAATCAAATTTTAACACTTTGCTGGAATCGGCAATTAGAAACAAAAAGAAGATCGATATGCGATATATATTGATATGCGATATATATCGATATGCGATATATATATATATCGAAATGCGATATTATGATGTTGTATATACAGGCAAATCTTATTCCTGCTCAAAACGCTACTTAGTATGGTAGTATTACGTACTATTGCAACAAAAATATTTTGTATCGACGCGATCTACATTAAATTTTTAATATTCCATAAAAAATTTATTTATTTTTTTAAAGATTTAAACAAATAGCATTTGGCAATTGAGAAGCTACATAACGACTTCGTGCGTGAAATACTTGCGTGAAATTAGAAGATAACAATATGTGTTGTGGGTGTACTTGGCGCCTTTTTTTTTTTTTTTAATCTTTTTTTAAAATATATTTCTCTACCAAAAAATAGTAGCAACTAAAGCTAACAGCTCTCACATATATTTTTTTATACCATATGTTTCTAGAAAAATTTTGTGTTTTTAGTTTAAAAACATGTTTATCTGTTACTTTTTAATTTTCTTTTTATTTCTGATTCTGAAATTATGCGAATGCAAGATTACAACCTCCGCATGTAATAACATTATCGTGCGCGTATCGCGTTGAAAGCATCGCACCGAGAAAACAGAAAAACCACTCAACCTTTTACACATATAATTTACTTCCGCCTATGTTTGCTTTCTGTATAAAAATATTAAAATACATATATGCTTTTCTCTCTGTGTAACACACACACACACACACACACACACCACCTGTTTATTTAGTCATTAGATCGCGCGCGGTAAACCTGTGCTTCCGGATTTAATAACGACAGGCCTTGGAAGCTGTAAAATGAATTTTGTCAATCGTAAATCAATTAGTACATCGTGCTCAACAAATGCGCGAAATACGTGCGTGTACATGTTGCCGCATAGTCGGTATGTAATTGCTGCTACAGAATGCAACGTCCGTTTCCAGTCCGTCATAACATTAGCCGAAGTTCACCGCACAATGTTTTTCATCAATTGACGTGATTATGTACAAACCATGTGTAATAGCCGAAATCCATACACGATTGTTCTCGATTTATCATAACAACATTAATGACAATCCACGCCACGTTCGAATCTGGCGTTAAAAAATTTCCGCGACATCAAGTCACTCAAAATATAAATCGATGCTGATTTTGTCGCTACCAGTTAGTGAAGAAATCGCATTACGTGGTCATATCTTTGTATTCGTTTCTCATTAATCTCTTGCGAAGTCGCATTACATATTTTTCCGAATGCTACACGATACGATCATTTTTAGTTCGCGGATTATTTGCGATGATGAAACGAAATACGATTCACAGAAATTTGCTCGTCTGCGAGTCTCCAGAGTCGGTGTTAAACTTGAGCGTGTGTGTGTGTGTGTGTGTATGAGCAATCAATTATCATGAAATTTAATTACGATTAGTGCAACGCTGCTGTCTAATTTAAGTTACTTATCAAGGACAGCTCAAACGCGTTATATATTTCGTAAGCAACAAAGCTATGTGAAATTACAATATATGCGGCTATAATTTCATTTGCTTTGAACATTTTATTGCAAAAACAAAACTTCAAAGCGCGAGAAAATATCGTTCGTGTATAATTTAAAGACGTCTCGTCCGCGAGACACGTCGTTTTTAAATAGAACTATACAGCACGTTTTCGCAGCGCGGATCTGTCTAGGTTTTCTATATATATTTACGGACGGCGAGAACTTTTTTAACGAAAAGAAAATAAATTGAGAAGAATATCCAGCCGTGATCGACGCTTCTGTGAAAACGTGAGCGCACGCGCGTTACATCCGTCCGAGAGAAAAGAGAGAAGACGGGAGAAGAATTCTCGGTTCGGAAAACTCGCCGGGGAGCTCTCCAGCCACTTCTCTCGTCGACCATAATCTCGGGCGTGCCATAAATTTGTTTAGCGCGATGCACTTTTCCTCGGCGCGTAAGTCTCGGAATAATCTCGGAGCGGACCATAAATTCGCCGTCCGCTTGCATTTGCCTTTCTCACAGGACCACCCGTTATATTCCAGTCGCGCGATAGAAACAAGACCACGTAACGAGAACTCTACAAAAGAGACGCGATCTCGCGCCCTGGAAGACGTTAAGACGATTTGCACTTTGTAAAATCTCTCGCGTCTATGCTCGACGACGTTTCTTCCGCGTCCTCGGCGTTTCGACATCAAGAAACCCCAACGAGTTTTCTTACTTAAAATTAAGCAGAAACGAACATACTCGTAAAAAAACTGGCCATTTGATGGTCGAATAATTAAATATCATGTGAATTATTACGCAGAGATTCAAAATCTTTTCTTTGCGACTAGAAAGAAATACGAAATATGTTCCCTAACATATGTTTCTTATTTTTCGTTGAACTATTCCGCACACAATATAATATAATTAAAACTCCCACATATGTAAAACGATGACACTGTTGTAAAACAGTGGTTCTTGACCAGAGGTTTACGGGAGTGATTTTTTTTTTAATTACTGAGCTCTTCTTTCGAGAGTACATCGAAACATCTTATTATAGTTTTAATGTACAAGAAAAAGAGATTTTTTTTTTTTAATAAAACGGGAGAAAAGTTAAATATGTAGAAAATGTGAAAAAGCAAATCTCGGAAAATCCAAGAAATGCCAATGAAGGCAAAGAAGCCATAAATCGTTGCAGAATGATGGAAAGGAAGAGGCAAATCCGACGAGTCGTAAACACATGCTCGCGGTGACGGGCGTCGTACTGCTCCTCGTAGCGATCTTACGACCTCATAGCGGCCATGTTTCCCGATGCCGTGAGTGTCTTTCCGTCGTAATTTCCAATTACCGTCTCTCCGCGCGATGATATGATCGAGAACCGTGTGTTGTGTGTGCCGTATGTGCGCGCTATGTCAATGTCGTTCGGCTCGTAATCGTTACCGAATACAACGACCTCGTAAAATCGAACGTGTCCGCGCTATTTGATACGAGTCATATGTGCCAAGGTACCGAGATCTCTCCTTTCCCGCCCCGTTGTCGTCGTCGTCATCGCCGTTGTCCACCGCGCACTCCGCTCTCCACGAACGCCACGAACGTAAAACTGTCACCCGCCGCTTAAGCTTGTCTAGACTGGGCGGCGTGTATTTTATAGACGATATAGTTTTCCCGCTGGACGCGCGAAAATATATTCCCCTGGCCTTTGTGTCCGCGCGATACATCGGTAAATCTCTGCCGTTCACTCTTTCTCTCTCTTTTTTTCTCTGATGCACAGCCCTCGTGTACCATTTCGTTTTGGCAGATATCGCCATCGCCTTCGTCCAACGAGCGAGAGAAATATTGGGATTTCGTTTGACGAACGCCGATGCTCGGCTTGAAAATAAACTCGTAATCTTGTCAAATCACCGACGTGATGTAGGAAAACAAAATAGTACGCGGATGTATATGAGCGAGTCTAAAAGACACGTTTGTGTGTTTTTTACATATATATATATATATATAT
>QVOB01014755.1:0-17052 GCA_014839585.1 Pseudomyrmex concolor
TACATATATATACATACATATACACACACATTTTCCGCACAACATCCTGAGAACGGCTCTTATTGACCATATTAATATTTCTTCGTTTAAATTAAAAATATTTGCATATTTGTATATTGTCGAAAAGTAATATTAGTTAAGCAACACTTGAGTTTTTTTACTTTAGTGTTTTACATTGATTATCTCACGACGAGAATCTATTTTTTTTTAAAATATCACGTTCTCTTCTCGGTTTTACCGCGCTACTCTCTCATAATGGGCTCATACTTTACACTCGAAATTTATTGCGCACACATACAACGCACACTTACGGTGTAAGCAAGTAAGGTGTGCATCTCTTGTGAAAAAAATATATCTTAATACTTTTACGCGTAAAAAAGTCGCGGACGACGTTTAGAGCACGAGCGAGGCAACGCGAGAGGAGAGAGAAGCGGCTCGCCAGTACTTGCGGTCTGATAATGTTGTTTTAAGCGCGGCACTTACTACAGCGACAAATAATCATTAGGCAGAGTTCAGCGGCTCTCGCCGGGGGAGGTAGGTTTGGAGGGTAGCGCGCGCGAAAGGGACGGCGGAAACACTCGCGCGCGCGAGTAGTAAATATCTTTCCTACCGCTTTCGTCGCCGCTTTACGTGCACAGGCCACACACACACACGTGAGCAACGCACGTATCCCCACATTCCTAAGCCAGATTATCCCCTGAGGGATCGCGGAAATATATTTTCATCTGCACGTGTATTTCTGCACACTCAAATATATCGGTCAGCCAAGCTTGCATCGCGACGAACAAATATATCGCGAATATACACCAGACCGCATAGAAACGTGTTGTGGGCTACTGTATTAAACGCAACGCGCTTGCAAGTGGAAAAACAAAACCGGTATTCGCGATTTCGCGTAAAATCAGTTTCGAATTTTATACGAAAACGCCACAATTTCGGATTGTTTTTGTTTGTTTTGTTTTTATTTATTTTTTTTTTTTTCGACAGCACACAGAGGAGGAAATTTTTGAGAACGCGTCCGAATAAGATGTCGGTCTCTTGGCGGCGCACCAATTCCGGATGAATCTTCGAGAAAACTTGTGCCATTTCTAAAACATTTCACTTTTGCACCAAGAATCGATACTGAAGATATGAATTTTTGTTTTATCGTGTATATCTCCTCTTTTTATTTTTTTCCCACACTCGCGCGTACATGAGACATATCTTGCCATAAGAGGCTTTTTATTTTGTACAGCATAAAGTTATCAGACACGTATGAGGTCAATCGTATGGACTTGAGCGGTAAATATCAAAGAGGAAAAAGTTGGCCGTCTATGACGCCGGCGAAACCGATGTGACGCGGGCAAAACTGCACGTTTGACGACGACGCTCGGAATAAATAATTACGTTTAATCTCTCGGAAGCGCCGTTTTCCCGTTTATAATTCACCGGCTACACGCTCGGAGAATCGCGTCAGCGATTTAGTATCATACGTGTTAACGCCGGACCTCCTCCCCTCTCCTCTCGCTGTGGCCACCGACATCGTTCGCGTCGGGTGAGAGCGAGAAAACGACGAGACAGGAAGAGAGCACGGAGGTTGATACACGAGGAGCGCGAGTTTTATAAACTGGAATGAATGCGCGGGCTCGAATGCAAACTGCGGGCTTGGGAGAGGTCGCGGGGTCAAGGGTTGGAGGTTTATCTTCCCGCAGTTGCGAAGCGATACGCCCGCCATTGAAGTTGCGACGGCATGCGGGTCGGCGTGTGCGCGGGGGAGGGGGGGGCGGTTGCAGCACACTCGCGGGGTGTTACAAGTCGGGATTCGGAACAGATTACGTCACTCACCGCGCGCACGCTGCGATAGTTGCATCCGTATGGCGCGGTTCTGTGAGGAGACCTGCGCCAACTTTGCGCGCTTCCTTCTGAAATCGTGTTGAAACAGATATTAGAGAGAGACTTTCGCGGTTCTCGGAGTCTCTTCCGAAGCTTTTTCAATAACAAAAGATGTCGAATGATAATAATTTCGCGTATTTCCGGACACGGAAATTGTGTACGGAGAGCGCAATTGAAACGAGTGCGCGCGTTGTAACTGCAGGAAGATCTCTCTTTTCCTCTTTTGCGGTTTCGTGTCCTCTCGTTCATTAATTAATATTCAGGCAATAATCGTATCGATACGCTCAAATGAACAGGACACGGACTCCGGTAATGTGAAATCGGTGTAGGAATGAAAAACTCGGCGTAATTAGAATCGCGCGCTCTCTCTTCTTGCGCGGCCCGGGGGAGGCGAAATTGGCGTTTTCTTTCCGCTATTATCCACGCTATCTGGAATTAATGTTCGCTACGGGGCGCAATTTACAATTTGCATATTACATCGAATATTATGTGACCACTGCGACTTTTCAAGGCGCGGCGCGAGCACGCGTGTGCTCGCAATTATCGAAATAATATGCGGTTCAACAATTTCGTGATCTATACAGCGAGCGAGCGCGCGCGATATCGCGTTACGCTCCACACGCCCGATATAATTACATTGAATTTAATTAAATATACAGCGCGTGTTTCTTCGTTAGTATGGCGGGCATGCACATCGCACGCCGCGCGATAATAACGATAGCGTAAACGAATAGAGCCCATATCGTTAAGGCGTATTTACATAGAAACATTTTCAAATATCTCCGAGAGCGGCTTATTATACACAATTCGCGAATATCATTTACGTACGTATATATGTATTACAAATTATACGCATATATTTTCCATAATTTTCCGTCAAAAATAATATTATAAAACAAACAAATGGCTTCATTATATTATAGCGAAACGACTTTCATTATTATTATTTTACACGTATTTTGCCGCATCAAAGACGAGAGAATATAAAGCGATATTGGATTTTGAAAACGATGACGGAGCAATATCATAGCGCGATGAAAAGCGCTCGTTATAAATTAGCTATATTCTTATATCGCTATATCGGGTATCATTATCGGTTTTACGGTGCGCGCCGATTATCGATGCGCTTTTATATTAACACCTCGTAAAGCGCGCGCGCGGGCGGGAGGAAGAGGCGGCAAGCTTATAAGAGACACAACGATCGCCGCTAAACTTCGCAAGAAAATTAAACCGATAGTCTGACGCGGACGCCGGGGCTCATTTGCATCAATTACTGACCCCCGAAGTTTCTTCTACGGCGAATTAGCCGCCGGGGAGCGCGTCGAATGCGAGATAAAAGGAAGAAGAGGAGGTGGCGGGACCTATTAAAATAAAGGAGAAAAACAAGTTTCGAGATAGTTGCGTTACGAGCGACGGGGGACGCATAACGATCCGTGCTCGGCGGTCGGCTGAGTTACGTCGCCCACCGGGAAGTTATGCTTTCTGCTTATCTTCCGAATTCCGCGCTTGTCCTGCACGACAGGACGGCATCCCTTGGTGCTTTCACCTCGGCGGACGGGAGAAAGGACCTGGCGAAACGTCGGCCCTGTGATAACCCTCAATAGTATCGTGAATCTCCACACACCGAGAAAACTGCACCCGGTGAAACTGCTTCTTCTTTTCTCCTTTGTTCGACTTTTTTTTTTTCAAGAAGTAGAAGTGGGACTTGACATCCCCAACAATGCAACATTGAGATATTAAAATGTATAAAACGATATTTAATTAAATGTTAAACTAAAATGTTAATTGAATATTAAAAACAATAACATATTCGCGAATTGTTTTTAGACTTGATTAGAATTACATTTCTTTCTGTTTCTCTCTCTTTTTCCCAGATAAAAAAATTTGTTAAATTTATTAGTACTATTAGATATAAATAAAACAAGACAAAAAATCGTTGCACGTTGGTTTTCGCATTGGCGATTCACACACAGACAACAGATTCACAGTATCCTGCGACGTTTAACGCCGAGTTCATTGATACGATCGACGCGCGATCGATTAATGAAAGCGGCTGGTACCTATAGTCGTCTCTGGTCCGAAGCGCGTTTGGTAAACGATGGAAATGTGGATCGGTAAAACCGGCACCGTAAAGAGAGGCGCGAGCGTACGCGGACCGCTATAACATGTCGCGAGGACGGAGAGGAGTGAGGAGAAGAGAGAGAGAGAGAGAGAGAGAGAGAGAGAGCGAAAAAACGCAGAAACGAACGGCAGAATTCCGCGCTTGCAGCCTCGTCGTCGGTGACCGTAGCCGTGCGGATATTGTTGGACATTCCTCGGGTCGTGCGAATGCGGTCATCTGAATGCCGGGCGCGTAAACCACGCCGAATGGCCCCGCGAGTCTGGGTCGTGCGGAAAGGACAGGGACTAACGGGGACGTTGGAGGAAGGTGCGACGAGCAGGGTGGTTAGGCGCGGGATACAGAGGAACGAACAGGAAGAGGGATAGAGACCGAGAAAGAGAGAAGATTAGGGAGAGAAAGAGACGCACTGTTGGTCGTATCGTGGAAAATGTACTCACCGCTGCCGCAGCTATGCCGCCAAATCGCGTTCGCGCTATTTTAATTAATCGCCGCCGTTCGGAACGCTGATTCGCGCACGCGAGCGAATCGCGCGTCGTGTTGGTTTTTTTTTTTTTTTCCGATGAGTCGGAGCGCGATCGAGCGGAGAAATCAGATGTCGATGGGACATTGTCAATGAGTTGGTTAAATTAGTGGAATTTAACTCGCGTTTTCGAACGTGTCTTTTTTTTTCAATTCTGCATAAAAATGGAGACCAACTCTTTGTAACTTCTGGAATATTTTCTGTACAGTTATTTAATTTAAAAATACTGGTCAATTATTATCAGAAAAACTAATTTAACTAATTTATTGATTTCTTTCTTTAAAAAAAAGTATCAGCGATCAATCTTCCGTCTGTCGTGCGCATGTAAATTCATAGGAGAGTTCTGCGACAGCTATCTTCAACGCGGTTGTCGCTCTTCTATAATCCAGGCGTTATCCTGCAAGCAAAGGCTCACCGTGTAGTCGGATATCGCCGAAGCGCACGGGACGCTACATAACGAAACATGTCCGACATTTAACGGATCCAAGATATCCCCGTCGAATGCTTCAATCAAGATCCAACGAGGGCGACGTGAGGGAAGAGCGGGCCGTGAGGGCTTTATATGTCATTCAGCGAGTATACACCGGCGTGCGCCTGCAGCCCGGTAGGTTTAATCAAACACAAGCGCGCAGCCGGTGCGGCGCGCAATGCGAAAGGGTGCGGGTGGTTGTGCGGAGGGAGGTCGCTATTGAAACCCCGGGCGTCGTCGTTGTCGTCGTCGTCGGAAGGCTATTTCGTTAGCACGGCAATTGAAAAATACAAAGCTGGAGAAAGAGCGTAAAGCCCGCACTAGCGTCTGCTGAACGTAAAGAGGATTCGGTAGCGCGCAGTCGAGCTTCCGTTTCCAAACACTGTATATATTTTCGTGGAAATTGGCGAATACGCAATTGTTCACTTTTGCGCGCGTTATTATGATATTGTTTTTCTACGGAAACCAAAGCACGTTTTTTGGAGGAGAGAGACTGCGTTAAGAAATTAATTGAAAACCCACACATGCATGAAAAGGTTTTTATCCGAGTTTTTTTTTCCAATAAGTTATTTATTATTTAACGTCTGGTAAATAATGCGCGACCGCGCGCACCATGCGCAGTGAAAAACAACTGTCAAATGAATTTATTCATATATACCGATTTTGATTGCAAGAATCAATTAAATTCTAGACGTGTTTTAGTACGAAACAGTATAAAACGCGCGCGTGCGCTTGCTTTCTGGACTAGATACAACGAAAAAATCGAAGCTCTTTCATTAACCATCGCTGTAGTTAAATGCAACAGAATACATGGTATTGACGCCACAACAAAATTGTTTTTGGTCCGGCAGTTTGGCTTTTATATTTGGAATATATGGGTTTTGTAAAATATATATTTGAAATAAAAACAAAAACAAAATAACCTGTTTCTTGCTTTCTCGGAGCTGCTCGCATTTATTTTTTATTCAGATCGAAATAACAAGTAATGTAGGTTACCGGTGTCACGCGCGGAACGTAAACCATTCGATCGTTATCGATTCGATTATCAACAGTTTTTATTATCTCGTACCGAAATGAGAGTCATAAATTTTCTGCCGTAAATATCGCGCGAATGATTTCTGCTCTCGTTCACCGTGCGTGTCGATTTGATTTTCACGACGTCGCGGTCTCTAGTTAGAATAAAATACATGGTTACGAAATTATGTTTTATTTAGACAATTTTATATTATTATAAAGAATAGCAACTATTATTTAAAAAATTAATTTAAATGATTTACTTTTACGTAGACCGGAAGAAATAGAAGTATTGTCGATATGTGTAACTTATATATACAGCTAAAACGAGAATTTCACGAATGTGTCCGGGCGCTTTATCGCGATATAACCACGTAGGCGTGTATGATATCAAGCAGGCGTCTGACACCGCTCGTGATTATTGCCATAAAAATTTATACGCGTCGTCCATCGGACATCGGCGACGGCGCGCGATACTCGTGTAATAAAGTGAAAACGACCGTCCGAGATTCGCGAAGGAAATAAATCGGCGGCGAGAGCGAGGACTTCGAAGACGATCGCTCTTTCGGTACTTCTCAGTCACCCCGTTGAGCCCCGCTCGGGCGGGGGGGCTCCGCATATATCGCGAAAGTCTTCTGGAAACGATCCCGCAAGTCGTAAACAACCCCCGAAGCTCGTCTGGCCTTCCAAATATATGACGTAATATTTTTGTGCGTGACAGATCCCGCGGGCATTTCTACGACCATCGATCGGGAGTTCTATATACGCATCGCGCTCGCACACGCAACGGTTCTTCCGCCTCTCTTCGCAGTCCGAACAGAAACGAAGAAGATTATTTCTGTCGTGCAAGAGAAATGATACAGAAGTGATTTCGAATATATACCCTTAGGAAAGGAAGGAGGAGAGATTGTCGGTTATTCTTCGTACAAGCAAAACCTTACTTTATTGATGACAGATGTAGAAAAAAAAAAAAAAAAGAAAAATCACAAATTAATCGTTTCTTATGAACGTTCTTGTGGTGTAAAATATTTTTTTATATACAATAAATTATATATGACACTCACACACACAATCAAAAGACGCGGAATATTAATCGAGTGATAAATCAGACGGTTAGATCGAGTCGTATCTAAATGTTTGTACAAAGAGACAAGCGCGGAAAAAACGCGACATTAACCTGAGAAACGGCTTGGTCACGAGAGAGTAAACAGGAAACGACTGCCGTCACGGCGGGCACATACCGGTAACAAGATATTGACACTGGCCGATAATGGCTGTTGCGCTGGCTGACGGCCGCGACTTGGCCGAAAAGTCGAGCGGCGACTTGAGAAAATAGGGTTGAAATTGGTGAGAGGCCTCGAGAATGGCGGACTAGCCGTCTTTCTCTCTTTCTCTGTGTGTGTTCCTTCGAGATACTTTTCCGCTCCAGAAATCGTCCCCATCGATCCGTTCTCTCGGTATCGCGATGTCGACTACCTGGCAACACGTTCCCGCAAGATTGAAGAATTTGATTGTATGTGTTAGCGCAAATAAAAAATCGATTCTCTAATTTCAACGAGCAGAAGCATTTCAGAGTGAAATTGACTTTTCAATTTCATGAAACTCGAAATTGAAACACTTAATGTTTGACTTTTTTCTTTCTGGGAGAATAATTGAGAACGCGCATTAAAAAGCTACACGTGGTAAAAGGAAATTGTTTATTTAAGTCTGTGTATTTATGTTTGAAGTAACTGACACGTTTGTTTTTTTTATTTCAAAAATAATCCTGAATTGCTTTCGCGCGAGTGTCATTCGGATATTCCTACCTTAATATACTCAATAACGTAAAACGAGACAATGAAGTCTGAGTCGAACGTAATATAATTGGAGACTTAACATGCGGAGACAGACACGGAGACCTGTTCGATATATGACACTCATATTCAGGTGAAACATACCGCGCTTCGAGGAACACGATCTTTTCCGGGAATATCGAATAATCCGGGACACATCTGCCGGTTGAGCTGATATCCGTCTTTGTCTCCGCAATGGTTGCCGTGTGATTTATACGCTGGGATATTGGCTCCAAGATGGCGTTACATCCACAGTGATGGATCGGTACGTCTTCTGGTACAATCGCCGCTGAAGTCGCGACTGGCAAGTTGTTTCGCCCGATATATATACTGCAGAGCGCGAATTATTCTGAACTCTCGTTTATTCCGTCGATATGCTTTTCGAGCGAGACGACGAGATGATTTTTAAGATGACGAAATTACGTGTCGTAGAAAAATTACTTCCCTTCTTTCTTTTTTTTTTTTTTTTTTTGTTTTTAGATAAAACCAGAATAGTCCGGTTCTTTCGGCGCTTATTTCTTGTCGAACCAACGGATAGATCGTCGTCGTCGTCGTCGTCGCCACTCGAACGAGACAATATTGATGTGCGATGAGTTCAGGAGGTCCGGAGCAGGCACCATGGAACAACTTGCTTGTCGCCGATAGGACGAGTGTCCTCTCGTTTTTCGAGTGGAGATAAATGCGGCTGGGGTCAGTTCCGGTTTTAAGACCGATCCCGTCAGCCGGCAACTGCCGCTAACATCTTAATGGAAATGTCAGACAGTAATCTTGAAGCTCTCTCTTTCCCCTCTTTGCAACCGCATCTAAATCTCTCCTCCGTACAGTATTCGTCCGGTCTTTCCCAAGCGAATACGGGCGAAGATGATAAATCTATCACACCATCCGCCGCTAATCACTTCGCGTTATTCAACATGAGTTATCGCGATCAAGCGGTGGGCATCCATCAAGGTGCGCATCGCGCGCGCGCATCTTATTGTTATTCCGCGGCGTTGTCTCGCGGCTTGACGCTTACACAAATATACGACGTTACATAGTTGGAGTTTCATGCATGTTTCATCTTTAATACATAACTATGTTCGGAGAGAGCCAACGGCATGCCTTGAAGTAGGCCCCCGCGCGAAAATAATGCCGCTATGCAGCAGCCAAGTAACAACGGGCGCAACTTTGTGCACGTGGCTGCCAACGGCGGCGCAAGATATGTCCGGGGGAGGGGGGGGAGAAGGGTGCTGCACACGCCGCTTTCGTGAGAGCGGCGCATTTGCAAGACGAAACGGTTTCATTTCCTGAAATCCATTTTAGCGCCTCGCCTTCTGACAGGGGTATTAGTAGTACACAGACTCCCAGGCCAGAACTAGCCGATTTTATACGCGCGTGAACACCGGTGCTCTCACTTTGTCGTCTTCATAACGGCTGCCATTTTCCACGACAATCTGCGAAACCGTCGAGGTGATCGCGCCTCGTCGGCGCTTGCAATTACAAACGGATTGAACCTCAATCGACGCGCCATGTACACGCAGCCGACATGCAGTTAGATACTGTATATATAACCGATGAATCTCGAATGCTATTAATTACGCGCGCGGTATGACTGTAAGGTTTACAGTTAACCTACTGTCTATTTCTCTCTTGAATTTTTTCTCGACAAAAACGTAATTCGCGACAAGAATAACTTGTCAGCTGTTACAATTCATTAAAACTAACGTTGCGCAAACTCGTTTACCCGATATATGGCGAGCTTCGGGGGACGAAGTCTCTCGTCGGTTTGTTTTTTTCCAATTGCGCACACAATTACACATCCTACAGAAGGATCTGCGTTTTTTTTTCTCTGCAAGCAAAACGTTCGCGGTTGCGGCACCGCCCTGTCGCTGCGGGACGCGCGCGCACACGCGCGAGCACAGTCCCTCGTATTTTATGCAGTTCACCGCGAAAGCGGCCGGCGCGCGGCTATAAACCGTAATGTATTAGCAGGGAAATGCAAATTGAGCGCAAAACCACGGTTCGAAACAATGCTTTTAGTCATGGGACGAGGCGGGTGTTGCCCGGCCGGCCGAGAGAGCGGCAGACCCGATGCCAGCGCGCGCGATGCCAGCTACTTTGTAAATTAACATTAATCTATTATAAATAAACGTTAACTCAAATTAATGCTAATGCCGTGTTCGCGTTGAAACTGATAGCGACTCTCGACGTTGGCTCTCTCTCTCTCTCTCTCTTTCCGATTGCTAATCGCTTGCTCTCTCTCTCTCTCTCTTTCTCTGCAAAATATTGCGGGTTGAAAATTCAAATCTGAGGAGAATGCGATTTTTGTTGCTCGGAAATATTTGTTGATTCTTGACGCGAATGCAATTTGACGCGCGCTAAAAACATAAAAAAACACGATAGACTTTCGCAGAATGTATCAAGAATCAAATTCGCGCGCGACAACGTGTATTTTTCCTGACACCTCGCTGCAATTACGCGCACGAGTGATAGGAGTCGCTCGCACGAAGTTGACGAGAAGGAATTGGGCGCGTATGAGACGCGCGGCGGTATAAACGGGAAAGCGTGTGATATCGAATTTCGATACTAAGACTATTCGGGTGTCGTCATCGCCGGCAACGCTTTCATATCTGACACGCTGCCTCGGTTCATTATACGACGACGCGGGTGGTAGGGTGAGAAATGAGGAAAGGAAGAGGAAGAGAGAGAGAGAAAAGGGATAGAAGGATGAGAGGAAGGCGAGAGAAAGCTGCAAAAGGACAGATACGCGAGAGGAAGCGAAGATGAGACCGAGGACGCGAGAGGTATAGTTACGGGGATAGCGAAGACGGAGAGGGATAGATCGAAGGCACGAGATACGTTATCTGAATTCAAAGCAGACGCTGTAACAATGTTTCGCTTTTGCCACCGCGTGCATAATGCAAGGTATCGAATTCGGGACGTACGAGCATGCATGCCGTTAGATCGATGGTGGCGTCGCTTTGCCGTGATATTAAGAATGGCGCTCGAAAAGAGAGAGAATGCAACATGTGGCTGTGTCTCATGCGTCTACCATTATCTTCAGTGACTTTTCCCATTTCTTCCGCACAACCGTTGTATTCTGATACGTTTCCGCTCCTTACCGCTCGGTGATACCATCCGTTGTAAATTATAGGAATTGCTCGTGATCACATGTACACGTCCTTAAAAGCAATCAGATATATACAGTCCGTAAAAAAAAAAATATATATATATATAGTTTTATATATTCGTGGAGTGTGTTTTTCAAAGAGAGAAGAGAGTGAGATAAAAAGAGAGAAAGAGGAAAAAAAAAAGATTTGTCGAATCTAGTCGAGCCAGAATTCGCGTCCCTTTTTCCTCTTTCTCTCTTCCTCTCTGCATTTCCATCTGCCTATCTGGCTCGCGTCTTCTGGCGTTAATCCAGTTTCCATTTGCAAACGCGGAGCCTCTCTCGCACCGACGCAATGTACGCGGACGAGTTTGTCAGTGGAACAGCGCACTATTAAATCCTAACTGCGTTTGCGAGAGAGGCGTGCAAGGGCGGCAATGCGCAGTGAATGCACACACATTGAATAAATTAGAGAGCTGGATAAACACGCGGGGATCAGCACCACTCGTCCCACTCGTTGGGGAATGATGCGCGCCAACCCCCGCAGTTCCTGGCCAACCCCCGCAGTGGCCTCTTCGTTCAGTTGTCTGCAGCTACGTGCCGTTTTCGTCATTGTTGCCGGATGAAAGAGGCTAACGCGCGTATATATATATATATCTCGACTACTTCCACCATTCCGGGCGGAAGCGCCCGCCGTCGTAAATGCGCGGAGAATATTGTTCATCCGCGTCAGACGCGCGCGCCGTACCTTCCCCCCGCGCGCACCTCCGCCGTCATTTTTGAGAAGTATAACAGTATTACCGAATTACACACGGTTCGCTCGACACACGTGGATCGCATTTAGGCTACGAACGTGTAACGTTCCGTCTCATGGCGGAATGGTTAGGTATATATACGCGCGTATAAACACGACATGCGCGAAGTTACACAGCGGAAGATTTACAATGCATGTGAATCGGGCGTTTTGATTAACGACGAAAACAGCGATGCGTCAGTCGGGCGTGCGGGGTAATTTCTCAAAGCGATTATCCGCCCGCAGGTCGCGACGTTGCTCCTGATGAGACTGTACCTCACGGCGGTCCATAGTATTTAGACCGTGGCCTAACCCCGGGCTGCAGGCGCTGGCGACGTGGGACGGTTCGGGGAAGGGTGAGACGGCGGGGGGCAATGTAATTAATAGGGAACACAATGGCTGTCTTGCGGAGACTGGAACGGATGGGGGTGGTTTCGGAGGCGGGCGGTTCTGCGGAGAGGACGCCAAGTAACGCGCGCGCGGTGGTCGTAATGCGTCCTGACGGATGCCGGCTGAAGGGGACGACGTCTCTTCCCTACGTGGCGGTGACTTCTGGGTCACAATAGGGTCCTCCTCTCTTCTGCACATTGTGTTGCCGCGCACGGCACACGAATGTGGAGTGTGTACGCGTACGTCAGACATCGTACGACGCGAGGTATAGTTGTGCCTTTTCCTCCCCCTCCTCTTCCGTCGTCTTATTTCGCATAGGAAAATTGACCTGTTAGCTTTTCGCAATGTCGTTTCGCAACCGTGACATCGAGAAACGTCAAGTTATCTTCGAAGATTTGCGCGAGCTTCTTTTTTCTTTGTTTTTTTGGGCGGGAGGAGAAAAAGCCGATATAGTCGCTCAAAAGTTACTAGTTTCTTTGTGGTAAGTATCATAAAGAGTTTTTTTTTTTATATGTATATTGTTTAACATTTTCTAGAAATCGCAGATTTCTCTACTTATAAATAGATGCATGATGAAGAACTTGCATGTGTTTCGCATTCGTGTCAAATCCTCACGTGTCGCGTAGCTCCGCGTTATCGCGCCGCGCCATGCACTAAACACATAACTCGTTGCACGCGACTTGCGTCTTCGTTTCTTCGGAAGACGCGCGTTACGGATTCGCGTCTGTGCCTTATCGGCGTGCCGCGTTTCGGTTCTCAGTACTTATCGCGGTCACCGTTACACGGTCCGTGAGCGTTATCTCCGAACGGAATTAACCAGGCGGTGCCGATGTAACCTGTTCGTGCCGAAACAGCTCGGATGGCTCGGTCTGACGCCCCCTCCTAATGGTAATTCTAAGCACAGGCCGACCTTCCCGCACGGCAGTTCCTCAAAGTCCCGGCTAGCTATGTCTTCCCCCTTCCCCCCGTCTCCTCGTGTACCAAGACGGATGTGCGCGCACGAACCCGTAGTGGTTGTTGTATCCCTCTGCGTCCTTCCCCCGAGGATCTTCACCCGCGCCACGCCGGCTTGAGGGTTGCTGCGGTCTGTAACAGTCGAGCATGCACGGCTGAGCACGGATAAATGATTCAGAGTTTTGGAAATATGGAAAGAGTGGCTTAGAGATAGATAAGCGAGTGTAGGCAGAATGTGGAAAAGGAGTAGGGGCGGAGATGCCGAAGGAGAGAAGAGCTGGGTTAGGTGTCTGTCTATCGAGAGTTGGCGCGCGCGATTGCCATGAGTGGCTCTCCTCTAGAATATGACTCTCGAATATGTGTACACACTCTTCCTCACCCCGTGGCAGTCAGTGGTGGTCAGTACTTGTGATTTTCACACAGGAAAGAAGATCTCTCTTTTTTCGGTCGAAATCAGTCAACGATCGAAATCGGTGTGTGTTTGTATGTACAATAATATATACATATATACCGTCGACTTGCGTGAAATATGCTCGGCCGCGTTTACGCGATCGCACGATAGATATCGCAAACTATTCACGGCCGGTCGGATCTATTCTCGATTTAGTAGTACCGGTCAACAATCGCGTACCGAGTGAGTACGGAACTGGAATTGTATGGTCCGATGTATCTCTCGCCGGCCATCGGCCGCCGAATATAACGAAATTTCGCGACGGACCAGCGATTTTGACTAATGGGCAGGAAATTGCTCGGTACTCTTCATAAATCAGGTAGTCTAGACTTCGATTATGCGGTGAAACGTTGAGTGCGAGTCGCTTATTGATCGCGCGCTCGCGGCATCGATCGACGAAGTTGTTATCGCGCTATAAACAGCCGGGTATAATCGGAACGCGACGATATGTTCGAGTCTGTGATTGAAAGCACCGCGTCGTAACACACTTGAATATCACATTGCCGCATCAAATATCTCTGATAGTTGGCGTAAAATGTGTGCGATATTACATTACCGATGAAATTCATCATCTCGTTATTTGTAGATACATACACACTCACACATCCACACACGAGGTGCAAATGTTTCAAACTAATAATATAATTAAACACTTTTCGATGTATTATTATTCTGTAATAAATTCTGTAATAAAATTTTACGGTGAATTATCTTTTTAAACGAAAAGTGACAATAAATAAAAGAGAGAAGAAATCTCGACGGGCTTTCGTCATTGCTATTACGTTAATTTCGTTTTTCTCGGGGGAATATTTTCTTTCAATTTATACCGACGCTGCCTGGCCTGGTTATGACCGACCCAGTTTACTGTCGGAGGATGATATTCCGTCGCTGAGAGAAGGAGAAAGAGAGAGAGAGAGAAAACGCCTTTCGCCCTAGTCTGATCCAAGGCTTACCAAACTTACTCATATCACGCTCCCCAGTCCTCGTATGTACTTATACACGGACTTGCGCCTATATCGAACGGGTATTTACCGAATTCGGTGAGTGTAAAAGTGGAAGCGAACGGAAATTAGGAACCATGTGGTGAGAGAGTTTCGAGTGTTGGAATTTCAAAATGCGCTCCGACAACTCTCGTCGGACTCTGGAAAGAATCTGAAACTCGCTCGAAACTCTTCACACACACACACACACACACACACACACACACACACGTCACGCGTGTGTACGTGCGGATAGCTTGCTGCATATGTATACGAGTCGATATGTAAAGCAGAATAAGCGTTTGATGCAACATTTGATATAAAATCGAGAAGAGAGAAAAAAGTCATCGTTTAGTTCTGTGTTTAGCCGCGGTATGAGACAATCAACAACGTCAAGTTTCCATTGCACGGTAATATTCGGAGGCTAGTCCAATTTCGATTTTGATATAAACGATAGATATGACAGTCAGTTTTGGCCAAACTTTGCGCTGTGCGATCACAAAGCCGGAATAGGGAAATTTTGGTAACACCCTGTGGGAGCACTTCCACACACACACACATAGGTATATTTCCAGTTTGTATCAAAAATAGAAAATCAATTTATAATGCTAGCGGCGATCGCAGACCACGTATATGGTTTCCTGAGCAATTATCACGTTACGTTAATTTTACTATAGCCTGTAATTAATACGTTATTGCAAATTTAATCAATCATTGTATTATAAACTACCCGGCTTCCCCCAGCCGTCCGGTTATAAGAATCGTTTTGCTACGCAGCGAAAATTGCGGAAACGCAGGGGGTGCGCATTTTAATCATAGAAAATTTATATTAATGGTTTGTACGCCATAATTGGTATATTTCATAATTCGTCGGAGGGGAGATAGCGCCGACCGGTGCGGTCGGGTGCGGTTTGACCTGACATGAGAGGATTTGCGGTCGTCGTTTCTCTCTCTTTCTCTCCCTTCGAAAATCAAAACCGCTCCACGCCGCTCGCCCGTCGTCCGGGTGGTTGCCCTTTTTTCGGCGAAATAACGTTAATTGATTGGTAATCGCTTGTGCGTGGGTCGTTACGTCATCAAGAATGCATAAATATTTGTTTCGGGAGCGGCGCGCGGCGAGACGGAAGGGACGCCGCTAAATGCCGCCGTCATATTGTGGCTACAGTTATTAAAGCGCGCGCGAATGCCGCGCGAGTTTGTGCGGCAGCTTTATTCGAATAATTTTCAAGTGGCTCGCGAATATATACATTGGCGGATGGCCGGCCAGTTGCAACGGAAATTTAAATCCGGATGCGTAAGAGCGGGAATGCGTTAAAATGTCGTCGGGCGTTTGTAAAAATTGCCGGCTATCCATCGTTTTAATTCTTGGCGTGCGCTACCGCGGAGGGCAATCTGCGTGGTGTACGAATAAATTGCGAACGCGCAGCGTGAAGTTGATTTAATTTAATTTTTTTTTTTTTTTTTTGCTGTAAAATATCGTAATCGCCAAATGTTCGCTGAGAGAGAGAGAGAGAGAGAGAGAGAGAGTCGTGATTTTTCCATATATTTTTTCAACGAATCCGTCAGCGATAAAATCATGCGACCGTAACATCAAATCCTACGGTTCGGCAAATTGGGATTTCTGGTTTTACAGCGTTCTTGCCTACTAAATTGAAAGAATTACTCGCGCGATACACGTGTACACCGGGACCGCTAGAAGGAAACGCGCCGCTGCATCCGAGTTATCGCGCTTGCGTTGGCGCTGTCACGATTGTTTTCGGATCGAGTGCCAAGACTGTAGAGTCGCGCTCAGACGCGAGAGCCTTTCTTCTTCGCTCCTTGATTCCCTCCCTTTTCTCATATTTTTTTCTTATCCTTGATTTACCGCCGGTAATTCCGTTAAGAGGCCACTGTCGTCGATTTACGACTCGTCCAATGTTCTAATTCACTTTGCCACCCCCGCGGCCCATCCGCTTCGGATACCTCGCGCGCGATGTGTGTTTCGCTGATATACATCGCCATTACTCGCTCGAGTTAACGCGCGGCGCGCGTTGGTAAAAACAAACTCGTCGCTCTGCGTGGCGCATGATTCTTTTCCGCTTGTGTGCATGCACACACGCGGAGCGTGTACCTGAACTCGCGCGATGCCGAAAGGAGAGAACGTTCCGGTAATTGATTGGCTCTAATCTGCAACTCTCGTGCGCATCGGCAGTTCCGGCGTAATGCGGCTTTACGACTTTCGCGATATAACGCCGCCAGCCCGGTTTCCGCAGATGCTCTCAGAAGCGAAGGGAGGCAAACGATACGGAAGCGAATAACGTCGCTTTAATTAATTATTAAGCTTGACGGAAGAAACGGGTTGCCCGTCTCGTTCATCCGTGAGTCCCCCGGAGCCGCCTCAGCAGGCGTTAAACTTGAACACGCTCGTCGTGTTTATTTCACCGCCATCGACGAAGCGAAACGACTCGGCGCGGCCTCGTAAAACCACCGGCTTAAGTGGATGAAATCGACTTGCAAATATCACGAGCAGCGACTACAACGGTAACAACAACGACGACGACGACGACGACAACAACAACAACGACGACGAC
>QVOB01014756.1:0-10039 GCA_014839585.1 Pseudomyrmex concolor
AAATTTGTTCTAATATCATAACATGTAGTTTTCATATTTAAACAATCATTTAAATTTTGATTGACAGTAATAGAAACCACTGTCAGTAACAAGGTCTTTTACCTTATACTTCCAAAAAGTTTTCTTTTATTAGCAGCTACTTTAGTAATTTGAGAGATTTGATTATAAATATATAAATTTCTTTTCTATTTTATTTATATTATAGAATGTTATACGTCAAAATATAAATATATAAATATATAAATATATAATAATAAAAAGAACGAATAATATTGCTTCTTACTGTGCGGGATGGATTTCGCGGATTGAGTGTAATAGTTTTTCATCGATTGTCAAAAATACGAACGATTACAGTGATGACCGATTTCTCTTTCCGAGCTATTGTTAATGAAAACGTCAAATAGGTTACTCGTTAAAAGTCGCGTGTGATTCGATCTTCATTTAACTCACCGACATTCAATTGGCAGAAGAAATTACGTTACTGCCGTTCTCGCACGACGAGCTGGCTATTTTTATTTCATTCTCTCACGCACGTTCGGATTATCGACATGCATATTGCACTGTCGCTATCGCCGCCCTTTTGATACTTCGAGACGAGGAGCATGTGCAAGGGATGATGAAATATAATAAGAAGAAAACGATTGGAGGGAGACAGTGACGTAATAGAGAGTGTTCCCTTGTACATATAAGCAAAGTTTAATTCTAGAGATCTCAGTAAATAAGTTACTCTTTAAACTTATAAACAGTGTTTTGTAAATATTGAAAGCGAATCATATGTGAAACACTGAAATTTTAGTTTTAATCAAATATTCTTCAGAATATTACGTGTATAAATATAAAAGTTGTAAATTTATATAATTTAGTATAATTAAAAATTACTATTTTGAACGTAATTAATAAATCTAATTAACATAAATGTTTTTTAAAAACGCTTTTTTAAATAATCTACATAAATAATAATTTAAAAAATTACGTTTTATGTTTCTCTGATGTCATATACATAATATATATATATATACAGGATGTTTTCTCTAACTCGATCATTTCAAATATCTTTGTAATGATATGAAAAAATATTAAAAGAAAAAGTTATTCGATTCGAAGACAAATATTATGATATGCAAAACATTTGGTAAACCTTCAGAAAGACTACCTGAACACAGAATAAAACAACAATACGGTTTTTTAAAATGTATTTTTGCCTCTTGAAAAAGAATTTGCTATGAAAAATGGCGGTTGGCGATATTTTGACCGTCATCTTGAAAAAACCTGTACAAAAATAGTTTATTACGATTATCTCGGACAGTAATCACGTTACGAAAACAGTTTTTTTTTTAAACAAAAAATGTAGGAAATTAGATTTTCTATAAAAAAAGTTATGATCTTCATCAACCTAACTCCAACCGTTTTTATGTTAGAACATTAAATCTACTGCGTTTACGCATATATTACAATGCATAACGTGATGCATGATAATCTCAATCAAACTCGAGAGAGACACATGCTCAGATCGATTGTTGCACAAAATTATTTTTTTTTTTTATGTTCGTGTTATAAGCGTGTAGGTAGGGGAGGGCTGTGCACCCCTACAGGGGACTTATGTGGAACCTTGCCTCAGTTTTAGCCACGTTGCTTGTTAATGTACGCTCGCAGTATAGGTACATATTAATACCGTACATTGACAAGCAACATGACTAAAACTGAGGCAAGATTCCACATAGATTTCAACTTCCTATACGCAAAGCGAAAGAGCGGTGTAAGTGGAGGGGCGTAGCCCTTCCTTTACAAGAGGCGCAGCCTCCTCCCTACACGCTCACACACGAACATAAAAAAAAAAAAAAAAATAATTTTGTGCAACATTCGTCTGAACATGTCTGTTTCAACTCGAGTTTGATTGAGATTATCATGATTCACGTTATGCATTGTAATATATGCGTAAACGCAGTGGATTTAACGTCTAAACCGACTGGAGTTACGTGAATGAAGGTCATAATCTTTTTTATATAGAAAACTTATTTTTTTCCATTTTTTGTTTGAAAACTTTTTTCCTAACGTGATTACTTTCTAAGATAATCGTAATAAACCGGTTTTTTGACAAGTTTTTTCAAGATGGCGGCCAAAATATGGTTGACCGCCATCTTTTCATAACAAATTCTTTTTTAAGAGGCAAAAATGCATAAAAAAATTCGTGTTGTTATTTTATTCTGTGCTAAGGTAGTCTTTCCGAAGGTTTACTAAATTATCTAAACATTTTTCTTAAGATCATATGTTTTTAGATTTCAAGATCATCAGCATTTTTGTAAATTTGGATAGCATATTTTCACTAACGCAGTAATGTAGATTATAAAAAAACAAATTCAACTTTATTATATATATTAACTTTGAAATGATCTCAAACACAAAAAATCATATTTATATAAGAAAAAAAATTAAATCAACTAAACACGTTTTCAGCTTTTCAAATGAAATTTAAACGCTCTCACGCTCTTTATCAATAAAGCGCTCTCTACTAATTTAGCTTTTAAAAGTTCATATACAATGCTGTTCGATGGCTTTAATATCTGCGCGATATCTCGTGTACACGTTTCGGAAATGTTGCTACATATCTACGCTAACTATATTGTAAAAGATTTTCCTGACAACAAAATATTTTCGTTGAAAGATTCTCGCGCTTTTTGTTAATAACAAGCGACAGTTTTGTTTTCTCCGTGTGTGATATGTTTAGAAAGAAGAGAGAGAGTCAGTCTAAACATAATCGCGGTCACAGTCAAATATAATGTTTGATTATAATCCAATTGTTATTGCATTCTTTATTTCCGCAATTTTACAATATTAAAAAACCACTGATATAATTAAAACACGCTACAAACTTTCCACAAACAGATCAATACAATATAAATTTTAATTTTATTTAATTTATATAAAGATGAAAGGATGTTGAATATGAAGGTTGGTCATATATAAATTACCGTTTTCAATGCAAATATATTAACGCGTTAATCTTCTTTGTCATCACAAAAAAAATTCCACTTAGTTTAATCGTTCTGTCTACAAGGGTATTAGTTACAACCTTACCGGGAGCGAAAGATGGCTCAAATCGAAATTCATTGCGCGCAGTGTAGCATTAGTTGCGGAGGAGACATAGTCATCGATCTCGAGTTACTTTAATAAACGTCAAAAAAATAGATGCCATTGTCATCGATGTCGAATATATATATTGACAATTGTTCTCTCAATTGACTATTGACCCGCGCTTATAGACGAGTTTTGCATTGATGTAGGTACCATCTTCTTTCGATTCTTACATAACTTACCAAGTAAAATATTTGAAAGCTTTTTTTCTAGATACAGACAAGTAGTTCTTTCATATATTTTGTTTTTAATTTTTATAGCATTACGTATATAATTTTTAATTCTGAATCACTTTCAATCCAATAGTTGATGTAAAGAATATAAGTTTATTATTTTTATATTAATCTCTTGAAGAATTTAAATTTACACGGCAAATTACTGTGTAAACAAAAAATTCCACATGATTTGAAAACGAAAGAAATTGACAAAAAAGATAGTTATGCAAATAACATTTTTAAAAACAAAAGTTAAGTTTAATAATAATAATATTAATAATATGAAAAATTGGAATTAGTCAAATATAACAATTGTGTGTAAAATGTTTCACCAAATCTTTACATATATCTGAATTCTTATCATTTAATTTTGCTTAGCCGAAATAACGATAGTAGCAGGGATTTAGACTTGTGCTTAAGATGCCAGAAAAAAAGTTTAGGTTAGCTTGAAAAATATGTAGCGCGCTAACAAAAGCTCGAATTAATAAAAAATTAATCTCTTTTTGTCTAATGCATCGACAAGCGCATGTATGATCAGTTTTCTTTTGTATACGAACGCTTTATTGGTAGAGAATTTTTTATTATAGTTCGCGAGAGTTTACGAAAATGCTAGGCACGTTCTAAGCCGAGAATATGAGATTTTTTGAGATGACTTTTTTTAAATGAATTTTCTTTGTGAATAACATGCGAGAAAACTTTTTAATCAGAGATTGCCACGGCAAAATGTCAGTTTGGGAGAGTACGTACTTAATTATAGTCATCGTGTTATTTACAGCCGCGCTAATAATTGTTCCGACAAGGATCATAAAACGATTTTATCGCCGGCATCATTAATATAACATTAATTGTTGCAACACGCAAACCGGTAAATTGAAAACTACGACGTCATGTTTTTAGATCGATAAAAGTTCTAATGACTTATAGAAATGAGATTCAGTTAAACCAAGAACTGACAGTCGAATAAGCAAAAACTTGCAAAGAATCTAAAGAATTCTAGATCAATTTTATCAGATCAAAAATCTACATTAGCAAAATTAGAATCTATTTTCTAACTTGTAATTCGATAAGATTTATGTAAAAGCAAAAGATTTCGTATATATTATATTACACAACGCAAATTAAAACATTTTTCTAAATAAAAATAGAATCTTAATTAATTTGTGAAAGATAGGTAAATAGAATCAGAGAAATAGAAAAGTATACAAAACTATCAAAATCAAACTGAAAAGTCTCTTATTTTTGTTAAGTTGTGTTGTACAAAAGAGTACAAATTATTTTCCATTACAAAATAAAACAATAAAGTTAAAAAAATTCAGATATCTACAATCTTATGTGCTGGTTAAAACATTTTCTTGTTCAGTTCAAGCGAAATAATCAGGAATCTCTTACAAGGGGTAGCCATTTAGAAACTTTCAACTTGAAGTGGTCACTCGGTGTGTTTCGCAAATGTTCACTCATTCAAGACTGTGTTTAGTCCTTTCCTGCCTTTAGTTCCATCATCTTTTAACGGAAGTTCCGTATATACTACTATCCATTAACCCAAAAGCACACAATTCAAGCTTTATTTTACATAGAGGGAAAGATCTTGCAAAGAATTGATTCAAGAATTGATTCAGATTCACGAAAAAAGAGAATAATATTTTGTTAAACAGATCACAAATCACTTTGTAATCTCATGTGTTTAATTTCGCAAAACACTTCTGAATCAATTTGCTTTGTGATAATTGCAGGTAACAATAGCTACGGACCTGGGTAAACTGGTTACCAGAATGCAATTGGAAAGATCCGAAGTGGCCTTTTTTATTTACACCAACGGCAACACTCTCAGGTTTAGTCGATTTATGTCAAACATTTTAAATATATTTGAGTTTATATATTTTTTTATCTTTTTTATCTCTAGCAACACAATTTTCTTAATTGTTTTTGTTACTTTCGTGCAAGTATCGTCTTTTATAATTAACTAAAACATTTTCTCGTTGATCCAACCATGGCGATCGTGATACGGACGACAAAATGCGTTTCTTCGTCGATCGAATCTTTCGTCGTATTTTATGTGATGAGAACGGATGGTTTCCTCAATTCTAGCAATCGAAACGGAACACGACCGAGATACAACACGTTTCTGCAAAACAAATACTATCTACCTTGCGGAATAGCAAAAAAGTCGCATTAATCACTCGTGAGAGAATTAAAAGCTCTACGAATCGAAGAAAAACACATATTTTATGAAAGTAATTTGAAAAACAAAAACAAAATAAAGAAATTTAAAAAAAAGAAATTATATTTTTATAATTAAAACTTAAGCAGTCAGTATTTTATTCATCATTTCTTGTTCTTTTGCTAAATATACACAAATATATATATATATATATATATATACAAATATACATAAAACTTTTGTGCGTATGTGTGTATGTGTGTATGTGTGTATTATATATATTATACATATATATCATCTAATACTATTGTTATACTTTTGCATACTTTTTTACGATATGTGATTTCTTTGCTTAATAAACCATTCTACTGTGTACGTTGTTCAACAACCAGATCGAACCTGACGCAGAGATTCTCCATTACCGACCAGGACCTTCACAATATGAACACGTGGCCACTGGTGTCCGTACCTAGAGATGAAAGCAAGACACAGACGTACGCCGTAGTAAGCAAGGAGGCCTTTCAGGCACGCCTGGAAGATTTCAGGTAAGTAGAATCGATCTATGCAACAAATCTATCAACTAAATGTTGGCCGCTAAGACGGTTGGCAACTGTGAAATCACCGCAAAATTCTCATATTAATTCATTACATTAATCGATTCTTGTCAATTTATTCGAGATTCAGATAAAACCAAGAATGTAAAAATAAAAGGATCTTGTACACAAAATTGAATTTAATGCGAACAACGTAGAAAGTTTACAAGGGAAGTGACGCAAGTGTCTCTCTTCGATTTTGATTAGCTTCGAATATGTTGTAGAGTAGCTAAAAATAAGAGACCTGTATTTTTTTTATGTGGTTTCTTGCACGTTTAGGGAGGGAGGGAGTGACGTCACTTTGACAAAAAAACAGTTTTTTTCTTTTTATGCGAATGTTGTCAAAACGGTAAGAGATAAATGATGAGCCATGGAGCGTGACATATATAGTGCGATATTGACGGCTTATTTCTGAAAAATGCAATTTTGAAACATAATAAAATCATATACAATTTGAATTCAGCGTAACACATGCTACAACTTTTCTTTGCAAAAATTTTGAAATTGTGAAAAATTTTGAATTTGTAAAAAAAATAATGAGAAGTAGTTGTAAATAAAAAAATGTTGAATTAAAAAAACATTCAACTACACGGTTATAAAGCCTATAAAAGACTATTTAATTTTTATTTGAAACATTGTTTTAATATCTTTTATCGTTTTGACAACATTCGCATAAGAAAAAACCGTTCTTTTGTCAAAGGGGTGTCACCCTCTAAACGTGCAAAAAAACACATAAAAAAAAAATGAGTCTCTTATTTTTAGATACTCTACAATATATTCAAAGCTCATCAAAATCGGAGAGGGACATTTGCATCACTTTCCTTGTTAGAAAAGTATTTTAATTGTTTTTGTTATTTCCATAATTATTGTATCTTACAATTTACACATTTTATATTCTCGTTGATCCGACTTACGTCGTTCATGACATTAAAAATGCAACAAAATGCGTTTTTTCGTTGATCAAAAGTAAAAAAATGAAAAATTTTTATTCTGATTTTGTTATTTATCTTATTAAAGTAAAAAATAGTCATCATTTAACGTCGTAAGAAAAATACCTCGAGAAATTTTATTATAAATATCAATAAAACAAACTAGAGAAAACAAACATAAGAAAAAGGAGTTAAGAGAATTAAACATTTTTCTGAAATGTGCAAATAGTAAGAAAACAAAAAAATTGCGCAGTCATCGATATTTTCTTACCGCAAGAATTGCATTCTTCATGCACAAGTACAAAATCTTTACCTAATTAATTTACAAGAATTAATCTCATATACGAATCCATTTGGTAATTATACGCAATAATTATGTATATCACATCGAAGAGAAATGCGAGAATATTAAAGGATATAATTATTGAGACAAATTACAGTTCTCTTTTGCTTTTGAGCGAATATCGCTTTGAACGTTTGCTGCCCCGGTTAATTCTCGTGTTAGCTTTATCCTGTTACAGTGCGCGCGAAAGAATGAGAAGGACATAACTGCACCACCCGCTTGTATGGAAAGTTACGGCGGAAGCCCGTGCTGTTCCCTCGAGCTTTCCTTCCGACACTTGTTGAATTTCCATTCTATGAGTGGAGAACTCCTTTCTTTTGCAACTCTCCTTTTTTTTCTTTCTGCCTTTACTTCTCTTTTTTCTGCTAGTTCCTGTCTGCAAATACTCGTAAATACTCGTATAAACATCGGTTTTTACCTTGGAAATATCCCAATATTTAATCAAAAAGTTCCAAATGTTTCTACTATTTAATATGAAAGACGTTCGTAACACTTTCATGTAAATAATAATAATAAAAATAATAATAATAAAATAATAATAATAATAATAAAAATAATAATAATAAAAACACTTTCATGTAAATAATAATAATAAAAACAAGAAAATCTAAGTTCGAATGTATTATATGTTTGAGTGTATTATCAACTTTTCTTTTTTTTTTATTTCTGCAAAACATCCTGCAAACGGTTCTATGTATATTGCCGACTCTCGAGAATAATCTCTTGGAAAATCTAAGTTCTTCATAATATTGACTACTCATATTTTTACAATTGAAGTATTTATAATATTTTAAGCTGTTTAATTATTTATTTTGAAGAAGCATATTTTGTTAAAAAACATAAGTTTTAAAAAATAAGTTAAAAAATCACATTTTGCGACTTGATTGAAACCTATAATGTTGTATAATATATAATACATCAACGATCAAACCAGAAAGGTATTATATACGCTTTTAAATAGAGTTTAAAAATCGCAACCGAAATGTACGATAGTTTATATGTAGCGATTCTTATTCTCGAGAATTTTTTAATTTATTTCTCTCTTCTTTTTGTATATGTCACAGTATTGGAATTTATAGCACGTAGATAGTACGATTCGATAATGAGAGATGGCAAGAGCGATATTTCATCGTTAATGTTGGCCGTGCATCGCACGGGAAAATTCCGCCAGAGCAAGAAAGATGGTATATCAAGTGGTACATCAAACGTAAGATAACGCGTGGCGAAACGGTGAGGTCGTTGCGATCGTATTTTCTTGTAAAGGCAGACGGTAAAAAAAACTGACCATACATCCACTTGTCGATGCATTAGAAAAAAAAAATTAATTTCTCATTAATTCTAGGAAAAAACGTTCATACTGTTATATAAATGCGTAAATATATAGAATACTGTTTTTCATTTTTTAACTAAGAAAAAACTAATTGTAAGAAAAAAAATGGCAAAGTAAGTTTGTTTTAATGTTTACAAAAATGTTTTCTTTCTATTTTCTATTTAAAAAAAGAGAGTGAAAAAGATTATTTGATGAAAAAGCGTATTTGTAACGAGACGAAGTTGCTGAAGCGGGAAATTGTGAAAATAATTAATTATTTTTAGTTCTTTTTACTGGATTTAATTAGAATTTATAGCGGAGCGTTGCATTTTCATGTAATAATCCAACTAGAGATTTTTTTGCAGAAATATTGTTCAAAACTAATATCAATAAGCAAAATGACGAAACTTACGAAGTTGCAATCACATTTTGTAAACAGTTTTGCTTTTATGTTTGAAAGTTTTTCGATGATGAAAAATCCTCAGACAAACAAAGGTATATTGTTTAACATTTTGATGACATTAAAAAAAAAGTAAATAGAGATCAAAATGATTGCAAATGTTTTACGCTATACTTCTAATAAAAATCGAATTATAAATTTTAATTTCGACGAGGTTTTGAAAAAAAATTTTTTTTAAACAAATAAGTGTTTCATAATTTAAGTTATTTTTTTTTATTGCTTACACACATAAACTGTAACGCAAATCAACGTATCTTGTTTAAAAAATTGTTAATCCATTGAATTTTTAAATATTTCATTATACATTTTTTTACTATTGAAGCGCTTTTACAGTCATTTTAACCAAATGATCATACCTGGCAATTCAATTAACAAATAATTTTAGCGTCAAGCGACGGGCAATTTCATCGAAAAACGTCTCTCTCTCTCTCCTCTCTCTCTCTCTCTCTCTCTCTCTTCCGTCTCTTTTTCTCTTTCCGCGTACGCAGTGAAGGCTCAAGAGGCGTGGCGGAGAGAAACAAGTTTGCATACGATTTTATAATAGCCTTCGTAGTGTCGCATTTGTCTTGTTGCATCAATCGATAATAATAATATTGAACCATCATCTTTCGTTGCCTCAGCTAACAAAAGTAACAAAACTTTACAAAACTGAATGGAAACATGTTTTTAATTGTCTGGTGTTTTTAACTACGAACATTGAAATGTTCTAGCAATAGTTTGGTTTCAAAATCGTATACGTATTATATTGACAGAAAGTTCTAGTTTTTTTTTTTAACTTTTCGCGGACATGGGTTTCTCAGATCCACTCAAAAATTGTGCATCAGTTTCGAATAAAAATTAGGTTTTTTTAAACGCTTATATCTTTGAAACTACTAAAAAGTTTTTTAATTTGTTTTTATT